>CAUYLG010028109.1:0-122310 GCA_963573385.1 Cacajao melanocephalus
TTTATTTGTACCTACCTTGTTCCAAGAAGAATTTCTTTTTTTTTTTTTTTTTTTTTTTTGAGATGATGTCTAGCTCTGTTGCCCAGGCTGGAGTGCGTGGCATGATCTCAGGTCACTGCAATCTCTGCCTACTGGGCTCAAGCAGTTCTGCCCCAGCCTCTGGAGTAGCTGGGATTATGGGCATGTGCCACCACACTTGGCTAATTTTTGTATTTTTTTTTTTTTTTTTTTTGAGACGGAGTCTCGCTCTGTCTGTAGCACAGGCTGGAGTGCAGTGGCGCAATCTCAGCTCGTTGCAAACTCCACCTCCTGGGTCCCCCAGGAGATATTCTTGGGGTCCCCCCAAGATATTCTCCTGCCTCAGTCTCCTGAGTAGCTGGGATTCTAGGTGAGTGCCACCATGCCCAGCTAATTTTTGTATTTTTGTGGAGATGGGGTTTCACCATATTGGCCAGGCTGGTCTTGATGCTTTCAATTTGGAAACTAATTTCTTTCAGTTTGGGGAAATATTTTTGTATTATTAACTAATGTTCTTGTATTATTAAGTAAATAATAATACTTAATTTATTCTTTGATTTATTCATTTGTTTTTCCAGATCCTATTTTAGTCTAATGTTGGGGATCCTAGATTTATTGCCTAAATATTTCTTCTTCTTATATTATTAAGTAAATAATAATACTTAATTTATTCTTTGATTTATTCTTATTTGTTTTCCCAGATCCTCTTTTAGTCTAATGTTGGGGATCCTAGATATATCTCCTAAATATTTTTATCATTTTTCTATTTTTTCCACCTGCTATTTTTTTTAAGGCGTCCTTAAACTTTTCTTCTAACCTTTTTTTTTTTTTTTTTTTTTTTAAAGAAACGGTCTCACTCTTTGGCCCAGCCCAGGCTGGAGTGTAGTGCTGTAGTCTTGGCTCACTGTAACCTCTGTCTCCTGGGCTCAGGTGATCCTCCTACCTCAGCCTCCCAAGTATTTGGGACTACAGGCATGTGCCACCACATCTGGCTAATTTTTGTCTTTTTGTAGAGACTGCATTTTTCCATCTTGCCCATGCTGGTCTCAAACTCCTGGCTCAAGCAATCTACCTGCCTTGGCCTCCCAGACTGCTGGGATTATAGGCATAAGCCACCATGCCCAGCCGTCTTCTAATCTTTCTATTGATGTTTTCATTCTTGTTATATTTTTAATTTCCAAGAGCCTCCTCATTCTCTGATTGTTTCTTTCGTTAAAAAAAAAAACAAACAACCAACAACAACAAAAATATGGGCACAGTGGCACATGCCCTGTAGTCCAAGCTATTCAGGAGGCTTAGGCGGGAAGGTCTCTTGAGTCTAGAAATTCAAGTCTAAGCTGCGCAACATAGCAAGACCCTGTCTCTAAAACAACAACAGCAGCAGCAACAACAAACTCTCTGTGATAGCACTTCTTAATGTTTCATGGGTCCAACAGCTTTTCTTCTTTTTCAGAGGATACTAATTACAGTTTATTTGAAATTTTTTTCTTTTGTCTCTGTTTCCTCTAAGTTCTGCCACCTGCACTTTTTGCTTTGGAAAATGCCTCTTATGTTGGAGGCTTTCCTATAATGTCTGTTGATCTTTGGTTGTCTGTTTATATTTAAGACTAAGGATGGAAAGCTGACTGTCATGGGAAGTGGGGAAGCCTGGTGAATAGTAAGCTTCCCTGGAGGATTAACAATCGAGGAGCAAGCCAATTTCTGTCAGGCTTGCCACATGTTAATGTTGTAGTAGGATCTATTCATCACTCGTTTTGTAAGGGGTAGATTTGTGGGAAATAGGGGAAAAGGCTGGGAGGTCTTGCAGGCCAGTATGCAGATTTCCTCAATTTTATTCTCTTTTCAGTTTACCCTGCCTCCTGCTTTTTCAGGCCCCTGGAAGAACTTCTGATCTCTGACTCCCAGGGTTTTGAGGTGGGGTAGCTGGCTTCTTGCTGGTCTCCCCTCTGTTGGTGTGTGGGTTTCAGTGTTTTTCTAGTCAGTCACACTCAGCCAACGGCTGCCAACTTCCTGAAACTATGATTTGGTCTGCTGTTGTTTTCTTCTTCCACTCTTTATTTCCACGTGGATTTATAACTTACTTTCCTCTTCTGTCTTTTGAGAGAGCGTCAGAATGGAGTGGAGACAAAAGCTCATGTTCATTTTTCCATCTTATTAGGTAATCAGTTTGTTATTATGCTTTTCAGATAATCACTTCATGGTTTTCCTTTAGAAGAAGACTTCTGCAATCACATGTATAATTAAATACACCATACTTTATTTTATCATGGGAATAAATTCTTGACTAGTTAAAGGATACTTAGCATGTATTAGGGTCATCTGGTGGACAAGTTGAATTCAGCATCATAGGCTTTGACTAAAAAGAAGCCTCCTGAAACCTATAAAAAAGAGCTAGAAATTGTCACTTACTATATTCTTTGTGTCTCTGCAAAATATTCTCAAATAGAAGAGTATCTCCTCTACTATATGGAAAGAATACACATCACATTTATTTTGTGGTTATTTTAGTGGTTTATTTCATTTCATCTTCCTGGCTATCTTAAAATCTTACTGTTGAAATTCAAGATGTTTTGCCCTTAATACCCTTGTGGGAGATGAAAAAAATAACTGACTAGACTGTTCTCCTTTGTTTATAGCAGCTTTTAAAATTATTATTATTCAATAGGGATTAGATTCGATTCTGTTCTCCTCTGGGATGTTTTACTAGTCCATGGCTGGCCTTTCCTAGGAATTAATTGAAAAGGAAATGGTAGATATGATTAGATGGCTGGACCTAGTAAAAAGGTAGTGGCTGAGAGGTATCCGTGGCCAACTGAGACAAGCTGCCAGTGAATTATGCTGCTCTGTGCTTATTAAGACTTCATGTTGCATAGAAATGGATTGAAAAGATGTAAGTTATCCAGTCAATATTACCCTCAATAATTTACTTAAAAAAAAAAAAAGAACAAAACTGATCTGAAGATGATTTCAGGCAGGAATTTAAAATTACTAATCTCTTTTCATAACTCCAAAAGAGTTTTACGTCTGTCACTACAAAACCTGCTGTGGATATTCCTAAGCCTCAATTTGGCCAACTACGGAGAATTCCCACAGCATGAAAATATATGAATCGCCAGTGCTTGGGCTAAATGCAAACCAATTAAGGTTTTAAATAGGTGAAGAATGAGCTAAAGCCTGCTACATAATTTAAATGCCATCTAGTGGACAAATGTCATCTTTAGTCCTCATTCAAAACACTTTTGGTGTCTTCTAGTATTTTTCTTAGGGTGATATACCAAATAGTTTTGAGGTAAACATATATGTCATCGGCTTATATGGCTATAACACAGAATTGTTGCTTGGTTTGACTAAAATGCCATCAAATAGTACCCATAGGTCAGGCACAGCGGCTCAAACCTGTAATCCCAGCACTTTGGGAGTCTGAGGCAGGTGGATCGCTTGAAACCAGGAGTTCAAGACCAGCCTGGCCAACATGGAGAAACCCCATCTCTACTAAAAATACAAAAAATTTGCTGGGCATAGTGGTGCATGCCTGTAGTCCCCGCTACTGAGGAGGCTGAGGTGGGAGAATCACTTGAACCTGGGAGGCAGAGGTTGCAATGAGCCAGAATTGCACTACTGCACTCCAACCTGGGCAACAGAGCGAGACCCTGTCTCAAAACAAACCAAACAAACAAAAAATCCAAATAGCACCCATAGTTATAATTTACTATTTTGTCATTGAAAAATTAAAAGTATATATGTAATCTTAGGAAACTAGTATAGGACCATATTTAATCATTGATAGACAGAGAATTTAAAGGATAAGGCTTCAGTCTTAGCAAATGAAAGAGCTGTTAGAGAGACATATCATTTGTCCATAAGTAAGTGCCATGGACAAACACATTAGTGTGATTATAGTAATAGTGGCCTTGAGAGCAGCAGCCAACATAGTTAAAGGCTTATATACCGGGTACTGTTCTGCATGCTCTGCTTGTTTTAACTCATTTGATCTTCACAATAACCTAATGAGGTAGGTACTATTGTTGCACCCATTTTATAGACAAATTGAGGCACAGAGTGGTTAAATTTCATGCCCACTAGAGAGAGGCTGAATAGGAATTGGAGCATTTGGAGTAATCTTTGGTTTTTAGCTGGCTTGGATTTGGGGTAGTGCTTTGGTGGAATAATCCGCAGAGAATCATGAAAGACCCTTTAATATAACCAGGACATAGTCAGCACTTGATCATCTTATGTCAGTGCTCTAGGCAGAGTCTGGGAATGTTGGCTCAAGGATGAGGCTGTGCGAACAAGGCTCTCTGTGGGTCCCTGATCAGAACAGCTTTGGTTAGACCTACTTGCTCTTTTGGCTCTGTGGGGGTAAATCACCCCTGGAGAATTGAGAGTGGATTTTGCTTTTGTATACTTGTGGTCTGGGGTTATTTGTAATCTCCTTCTCTCTCTGTTTAGATCATAGAGTTGATTGATTTGAGTGTAACCAAACTAGCTGTGGTCATTCAATAAATAGAACATCATTAAGCATTTTTCTTCTTGCTGGTCACAGATATGGTTCTATTCTTTCACTTTGGACATGTGATCATTTAAAGCCTTAAGGATAAGAAATTAGGTTACTGCCTCACATAGGGATTTGTTGATTTTATTATATTGTATTTTATCATATTATATTGTATTTATTTGTTTTGGGACAGAGTCTTACTCTGTTGCCCAGGCTGGAGTGCAGTGGTGCAGTCATGGGTCACTGCAGGCTTGACTTCCCAGACTCAAGTGATCCTCACACCTCAGCCTTTGAAGTAGCTGGGACTACAGGTGTTTGCCACGACACCTGGCTAGTTCTTTTTTTTTTTTTTTGGAGACAGAGTCTCGTTCTGTCGCCAGGCACCAGGCTAGAGTGCAGTGGTGCAATCTCGGCTCACTGCAATCTCCACTGCCTGGGTTCAAGCAATTCTGCCTCAGCCTCCCGAGTACCTGGGACTATAGGCACGCACCACCACGCCCAGCTAGTTTTTGTGTTTTTTTAGTAGAGACGGGGTTTCACCATGTTGGCCAGGATGGTCTTGATCTCTTGAGCTCATGATCCACCCGCCTCGGCCTCCCAAAGTGCTGGGATTACAGGCGCGAGCCACCGCGCCTGGCCTACCTGGCTAGTTCTTAAAAAAAAAAATTTGTAGAGACAGGACTTGCTATGTTGCCTAGGCTGGTCTTGAACTCCTGGGCTCAAGTGATCCTCCCATCTTGCCCTCCCAAAGTCCTGGGATTATAGGCATCAACCACTGCGTCTGGCCTGCTTTATTAATTTTTTGTGAGCCTCACATAAAGTTTTCAAGGTCAATAACAATGGGTTTATTATCCTCAATTTACAGATAAGCAGACTAAGACTCAGGAAGATTAAGTGGTTTGCCCAAATTCACATGATATATCGCTATAGAAGTAAGACTAGAACCTAGGCATTTCACTAAATTTGTTAAAACACACACACATACACACACACACACAAACACATGCATACACATTTTTCTAGGCATATAGTATTAATATGTATATATGTATAAATGACAATGACAGTTGAGTATTTAAACATTTTAAGATGGCCTGATGTGAAAATGAAAATTATGCTAATTCCACTTTTTAAAAAACAAACACTGAGTTTCACTCAGTTGCCCAGGCTGGAATGCAGTGGCATGATCATAGAGTTGTAACCTTCAACTCCTGGGCTCAAATGATCCTCCCACCTCAGCCTCCACATAGCCTCCTGAGTAGCTGGGACTACAGGTGCATGCCACAATGCCCTACTAATTTTAAAAATTTTTTGTAGAGATGAGCCTCGAATTTCAATTTTTTCATCTATTTTGTGCTTCCTCAGGTACTATTAAACTATTAAAAGATTATCAATAGGACAGATACTCAAATCATCTGTATAATATAGGTAATTTAAATATTTTACTGACAAAAAGACAGAATCTAGGTAATCTTTCAAGGCTTACTCTAGCCTTCTAGTTCTATTAGTTCTTAATTTAAAAAGTTTCTTAAGGATTTCTTTTTATAAGATGACATGCCTTTACAGGAGTTTTACAAGCTTATCATGCTTCATACAATTTATCCAGAAGGAGGCAGCATTTTACTATTAAATTGATGCTTCTGCAAAGGTTCCAAATTGTTTTGTTTTGTTTTTTAAAGATGTAAACTAACTAAATACAAACAACCCAAAACCTTTCAGGGCAAAGATTCCTAAATATCACTAGAGCTTTGCATGTTGCCAGAATTATGAAATCCAAATTATCCTCAGATTAAATGTGTCTAAAAGTACAACTAGTACAGATAGTAGCCAAATTCATTGGCAGAAACCCTTTTTGCAAAAGATACTGATCAAAATAATTTAGAGTTGAACAGAAGATGGAGTAGAAAGAAGGGAAAATGAATGATTCAATTGTTGCTAACTTGTAGAAAATAAATATTTGGTTAATAAGAGATCAACTTTTGGGAAAAAAATTTGATTCACTTAGAAGCAAGGATAATGAATTAGTTTTAATTATCTACCTAGATTCATAAATGGGACTTGCTGTTTCTTTCATTGCTTTTATTTAATCACAGGATCTTTAGAAGGAAACTTGAAATTTCCTGTGGCATATTTCAGTGATTGCTGGTCAGAACTCATTTTATCTATCACAAAAAAATGAGAGTCTATCTGCTTTTAGAGGATTAGAAAGAAGGGAATTCCACCATGATAGGAGAAATTAAGTTATGAGACTACAGGTGGCAGAGGGGGCTTTTGCTATTGCCCTGTGTTTGACACAGAACCCAGAGCTAAAAACGGTAATTGGGGTCTGACACTTTCTCCAGAGTATTCCTAAAGGGCTAAAGAACTAGACACCAGTCCCCACCCACTTCCGCTGTCCCTTAACACCTTGTCCTTGAGAAATAAGTAGAGTGGAGTGATTTCCCCCACTGGCATCTCTAAGGGGCTGCTTCCTACTCCCATTTCCAAGTGAAGAAAGAAACTGTTCCCATTATGACCTCTGCTTAGGCAGAAGATTTGCTAAGCTATTCATTCTACTAGAGCAGAGAAGATGCAAGCAAGGACAGATGGCTGGTCAGAGATAAGAGGCTGCGGTGGAATGGTCAGCTTGCCTGCACATTATATGGCATGCCCAGGGTATGAGAAATTCCTTAGGGCAAGAGGACATATGGAAGGCAGGTGCCTTTGAGCCAACTTGCTGTAATAACCCCCTCCCTTCCCAGGACTGTGCAGCATGATTTGGGGTGTATTACTGGGGATAGTTGAGGGATTAGGTGGGAGAAACCCAGCCATAGCATAATCTTCCATATGGGGGTGTGCAGTGGGAAGACGCCCCCAGGGTCCTCTGACTGGCTCTCACATGTGCTCCCAAGAGGTGGACTTGAGAGGCTGCCGCTCACACTCAGGGTTCTCTGGAGAAGCAGAGCAGCGGGCAGAATGAGAGCCACAGCTGAGCTTGTTGGGTGGAGAGACCTTGTTCCTTTCTTTCTCACTCTTCCTGACTCAAATACTCAAGGAGCAGGGCCTAGGAGAGGGAGGAGGAATATCTCAGAGCCTGCACTCCCTCAACCCATCTCACTTCAAGCAGCTGGAGTCCTGACTCAAGCCTTCTCTGGAGTGGGAGGAGATGGAATTAAATGGAGTTTGAAATTGAAGTTTAGATTTTTTTTTTAATAACCAAAAATGAATAGAAAGTGATGCAATTTTGGCCGAGGGCAGTGGCTGATGTCTGTAATCCCAGCATTTTGGGAGGCCAAGGTGAATGTATTGCTTGAGTTCAGGAATCCAAGACCAGGTTGAACAACATGGCGAAACCCCGTCTCTACAAAAAAATATAAAAATTAGTCAGATGTGCTGGTGCACACCTGTGTTCCCAGCTACTTGGGAGGCTGAGGTGGGAGAATCGCTTGAATCCGGAGGTCGACAGTGCAGTGCACCGTGTTCATGCCATTGCGCTTCAGCCTGGGTAATAGACCAAGGAGACTCTGTCTCAAAAAAAACAACAACAGTGATGCAACCTGTGCAGGATGCCACGGAGAGATGGAAAAGGGAAATTGGGTAAAGGATTAGGAAAAAGTTGAACTATTTCATATTTATGCCCCAGTAATTAGAGCTGAATTGGCTATATAAGTATGTAATGGTAATGTGATTTAAATACTAATGTAATATTTATTTTTCCTAATTCCTGTTCCTCCTACATCATTAAGGCTTATTTACCAGGGAAGGAAAGGACAGTGTCAAATAAGTTCTTAAGGAAATCAAGATGATCAGTGTTTCCTAACCAACGGAAAGAGAAAATAGATAAACCTTTTAGTTTTTAGGAAGCTGTGTGTGTGGTGGGGGGTGGGTGGGAAGGAGAGACATTACACATTACACACACACATACTCTCAGACTCAATAACTCTACACCCAGGACAGGGAGAGGAAGGAAGATGTAAGGAGAGAAACGGGGAATATGTGGTCAAATAAGTGGACCCTGATTTGCTCCTCATACCTTCAGGTCAAAGTTTTGAAAACTCAGATGAGTTTTGAAAAAGGTCTTTTGAAGGGGGCTATATTCCCAGAGCAAGGAGATTTGTTTCTAGTTTCCCTAGATAAAGGCTAGGAAAACTTCAGTCTTCCAGAAGAATCATAATATCTAATTTGGAACCACACAGGCAGTGAATTAGACATGGCTGCAGGTAGCATCTAAGCAGAGACAATGTCAAATATGGAGCCCCAGTATCACGAATCATCAGAAAAATGCAAATCAAAACCATGATGAGATACCTTCTCACCCCAGTCAGAATAGCTATAATTTAAAAGTCCAAAAATAACAGATGTTGGCAAGGTTGCAGAGAAAAGGGAATGCTTATGCACTGTTAGTGGGATTGTAAATTAGTTCAGACCCTGTGGAAAGCAGTTTGGAGATTTCTCAAAGAACTGAAAACAGAACTACCATTTGACCCAGCTATACTATTGCTTGGTATATACCTAAATAAAAATAAATGGTCCTACCAAAATGATACCTGCATTCATATGTTTATCATAGCTCTATTTACAATAGCAACAACATGGAATCAATCCAGGATCTCATCAGTGGTGGATTAGATTTAAAAATGTGCATTGTGTGTCCAGGCTGTAAAAAGAAAAGACAAAAAAATGTGGTACATATACACCATGGAATACTATTCAGCCATAAAAAGAATGGAATCATGTCCTTTGTAGCAACATGGATGTAGCTGGAGGCCATTATTCTAAGTGAATTAACACAGGAACAGAAAACCAAATATTCTCACCTATAAGTGGAAGCTAAACACTGGGTACACAAGGACACAAAGATGGGAACAGTAAACAGTGGGGATCCCAAAATGGGGGACAAAAGGAGTGGGACAAGGGTTGAAAAGCTGCCTATCAGGTCCTATGTACACTATTTCAGTGACAGGATCATTAGAAGCCCAAACCTTAGCATCATGCAATATTCCTATGTAACAAACCTGCACATGTACCCCTTGCATCTAAAATAATTTTTTTTTTCAAAAGAGAAACTTTTGAAAGTGTTGGCTATATTCACTATTTTTACTGTGGTGATGATTTCATCGGTATATACATATGTCAAAACTTTCCAAATCGTACACTTGAAATATATGCAGTTTAAAGTATGCCAGTTATAACTCGTAAATCTAGGAGTTTTATCCCCTGAAAGGACTAAACTTCTGATATGTACAATAAGATGGCTGCATCTCAAAATGCTAAATGAAAAAACAGCAAGACACAAAAGGCTACAAATGATATGATTCTACTTATATATTCTATATTATTGTGGAAAAGCCAACATTATACAACACTGCAGAAATCAGATCAGTGGTTGCTTGGGGAGTAGTGGCAGGCACTGACTGCAAAAGGGCACAGGGAATTTGAGGGGTAGGGGTTGCAGAAATGTTCTGTATTTTCACTGTGGTAACGGTTATACAACTACATACATTTGTCAAGACTAAAACATGCATGAAAAGATATTTTACCGAATGTAGATTATATTTCAATAAACCTGACAAAAACAAAAAACGCAGACATACAGCCCCAAGTATCTGTTGGCTTTTGTGATGTGGAAGGATCCAGAAATTCTTACATTCTGCTGCGGGAATTGAAACCAGGGGCCTTCAACCAGGGCTTTGGGAGCAACATGTGGGTAAGACACCCTCTGCCCCACAACCTCCTGCAAGCTCCCCAGTGCAAGCGTGCCAGGGGCTGTTGGAAGAAGAAGTGGAAGTAGAGTCAGAGGATTTGCAGGGCCAGCCTGGGTGAAAGTGGGGCCCGTTAACAGGGGTCAGGACCTCTGAGACCCCTGCTTTGCCAAAAAAGCTGACCACAGATGTCACCAGCAGGGTGTTACCAGGTAGTGCAGGTAATATGTCTCAGGAGGCCAGCCCTGGGGTCAATTGTCTCCCTCAGCCACCCCCAGAAACATGTAATCTCTGTTCTACTCTCAGATCCCCATTTTGTGAGGGAGCAGGGAGGAACGGGAAAGACAAACCTCAGAGGGCATTTGGACTTTGAACTGACTGTATAGTGATCTGGAAAAGGCTGTTTAAAGCAAGGTAACTTGACTTTATTTTGAGAAGGAATCTTGCTCTGTCACCCAGGCTGGAGTGCAGTGGTGCATTCTTGGCTCACTGCAGGTTCCACCTCCCGTGTTCAAGTGATTGTCCTACTTCAGCCTCCTGAGTAGCTGGGATTACAGGCTTGCACCACCATACCTGGCTAATTAAAAAAAAATTTTTTTAGAGATGAATTTCTCCTTGTCAAGGGTGGTCTCCAACTCCTGGCTTCAAGTGATCCTCCCACCTCAGCCTCACAGGCTTGAGCCACTGTACTTGGCCATTGACTCTTGTTCTTCTTTTTCATTTTTGAGATGGAGTCTTGCTTTGTTGCCCAGGCTGGAGTGCAGTGGCATGATTTCAGCTCACTGCAACCTCTACTTCCTGGGTTCAAGCAGTTCTCCTGCCTCAGGCTTCCAAGTAGCTAGGATTGCAGGTGTGGTCTCGAACTCCTGACCTTAGGTGATCCACCCTCCTTGGCCACCCAAAGTGCTGGAATTATAGGCATGAGCCACTGTTCCTGGCTGGCCATTGACTCTTAACCAGTAAGTTCATACCTTTCCTATCCCACACTATTCTGCCACCTCCAAAAGTGGGAATGGGGGTTTTTGAGGAATTTTGTATCAATTAGAGAAAGGCAAGAGTTTGAAGCAGTACCTCAGCCTCCCAAAGTACTGGGATGATAAACTTGAGCCATGGTACCTGGCCCTTATTTTTTTTTTTTTTTGATAGTCTATTTTCAATATAAAACGTTTAGTGAATATGTAGAAGTTTAGATTATTAAAAAGTTTAGTGTGTGTATACTTAAAATGAGAGAACTTTAAGTCTATCATAAATGTCTATTTTGGATGATTTTGTGTCTAGTGAGGCATAATACACAAAAATGCTGAACATTCCATTTAACCATGTAGGACAAACTGGGAATTCTGAAAGTTTAAATTTCAATAGAAGATAATGGGAAGATTCTATATAACTAAGAGGAGATGAGAAGTAAATAAGCTTATCATTTTCTGGAAAAAAAGTAAAAAGGATTTTTATTTTCTGGGTAGAAAAGTAGGACAAACAGTCTCAGAATTTCTAAAATACATTGCCTTTATGACTTGAATTTGGTTCTCTTTAAGGCTTGAAAATAGTATTTACAAAAACTGATCGGATTATTCATACTGAGGGCATCTTTCATAGTCAAAGGCTACCTGGAGATATACCCTGTGATGTTTGAGAGTAGTATAAAACACTTCAATACTCATAATCTCAGGTACAACTTGTAGATCTAGTTAAAGGGATTCCTTGATGCTATATTGAATTTTTTTGGAAAACGTAAAAGATATTTTGACATATCAAGTACATTATTTTATTTTTGACCAAAAGGATAGAAAAGTAAGGCCATGCCTAAGAATGTGTTAGAAGTACAAAATATTATGAAAATTTGTGCTAATAATTGAGATAATTCAAATATAAAAGTTTGAATTTTTCATTAGAGGTAAAGTAAGTTTGTGTTGAATCCTTCATTGAATTGACTTTGTTCTCTTAATGGAGAATTAGCCTCAAAACTAGGAAGTGATAAGATTAGAAATAATGTGGGTTTTTTTTTTCTGGTTGGTTTGTATGCATCATTTTTGTAGCAAATTATTTATTTGATGATTAGTTGAAGGGTACCTAGCCATTAGGAAATGTTCTCATTCTTGGTTCATTTATCTTAATATTTTTGACTTTTGCCTTATTTTCTTTCATTAATTCTTTGCTTTCATTAATTCTCTTTTTTAAAATGGAAACAGAATGCTCCAGAATAAGCTTTAGTTCTCAAGTTTGCCCACTTATTTTCTGACTGTCAGTGATCTCATTAATCATAACGTAATCCTTGGTGAGAGAGGACTAGAGATATGCACTGCAAAAGAAAATGGAAATAGGAGGGCACAGAAGGAAGATGGTGTGGATTCAGTCTCCAATGCCACTGTGGTTATATCAGACTCAGTAAAATTAACATGCCCGTCTCAGATCATGCACATCTAGTGGCATACATTTGTCAACACCCAACACCACAAAATCATTAAAAATCAAATCAAAAAGGATAAATTACCATCCCCAACAATATGACACAGGTACGCTTTAGTCCTCTTCTCTCTTATGATATATAGTTGTGTCTTTCCATCACTGTAAGCAGACCAGAAGTGACATCACATTTGAGGTGCAATCAATATAATTAATCAGCTTGGAGGTAAGACATATTGGTTCTCAGGAACTGGGCCTGAGATCAGGGGAGAGCAATCTTGTAAGTGCAGAAGAAAAGAGCATAAAACAGTGCACCTTGGGGTCCTCAACTTTCCAATAAATCACATCATAGCACACCTACCATGACAGTATTTCACATTTTCAAAACAATTTTGGTCTAAGAATCTTGGGCATTTTTAAAGAAATAGCATTGCTATTATAATTTTGTTTCCATGTAAGTGGAAATAGTGGATTTCCACAGGATAAAAGCAACGGGGCAATGCATCTAGCATTGTTAAGTGCTAGATGAGGCTGGTAGTTGGTACGAAGTATAAAAATCACGGGAGATATTTCTAATGACATTAATGAAAATAAGTCTGGAAAAATGATTTCAGCAAGTCTGTATTTCATTTGTGGGTCACATTTGACTTCCTAAAAACTCTAGATTCTTATATCTCTTTAAACCTGATCTTAGGAATGTTGTCGAACCAAATTTGTGAATTTCAGACAGGCTACTGCCTTTTCCAGAAATATTCACAATTTAAGCCCTTTTTTTTAAAAAAAGAGAAAAAGATAAGCTTTATCCTCAGTAAATGGAATTTCAAAGTCAAAAGAGGCTGAGAAAGAACCTTTTTATTTGGAAGCAGAGGGTCTTTTCTAGTAGTCTTCTTTGCTTCATCTCTAAGTATGAATGTCTTTTGTCTTTATATATACACATTTAAATAAGTTAGGTACAAAAGTTCAGAGAAAGTCCCACTTGATTAAGTGGACATTCATCAATTAACTTTCAGGTGGTCATGCTATTAAGACAGTTCTTCTGGGTATATCCTGACATAAGCTAAGAAGTTTTCACTGGACCACTTTATTTATTTTTATTTTTATTTTTGAGATGGAGTCTCACTCTGTTGCTCAGGCTGGAGTGCAGTGGTGTGATCTCGGCTCATTGCAGCCTCCGCCTTCCTGGTTCCAGTGATTCTCCTGTCTCAGCTTTCCAAGGAACTGGGACTACAGATGCACATAACCATGCCCAGCTAATTTTTATATTTTTAGTAGAGACGGGGTTTCACCATGTAGGCCAGACTGGTCTCAAACTCCTGACTTCATGTGAACCTTTCACCTTGGCCTCCACCTCGGCCTCCCAAAGTGTTGAGATTACAGGTATGAGCCACCGCACCTGGCCTTTTTTTTTTTCTTCAAGACAGAGTGTCACCGTGTTGCTCTGGCTGAACTTGAACTCCTGGGCTTGAACAACCTGACCTTCCCACCTCAGCCTCCCGAATAGCTGGGATTGCATGTATGTGCCACTGTGCCTAGCTCAATAGCATGTGTGTTAACTGAGTTAGTAACACAGTTCCTTTCTACTACCTCCACTCTAAGAGTATTGGGAGAGACTTTTAATTAAAGAAAAAAGCAAATTTGAAAAATGGAATGTACTAAACATCTGGTTTTAAAAGAATGACTCATGTCTGTGAAACATCATCTATATTCTCTTTGATAAAAAAAGAAATGCTTGGTTGAAGACAATAGCAGCTTCATGCTTTTATGATTGCATATCTCAAAATAAAAAGCATAAACTCATTAAGTTTGTTACAAGGACTTGGCAGTTTTTATGTGATTATTAACAAGGACAAATATATTGAATTAAAGTTTGATATCAAACCTATATCCTATAGTATTTAAAATAAACCCATCCAGGTGACAGATGGATATGATGCAGAAAACCACTAATGAGAATAAGGCAGGATTCCAGGTATCTCAGATGTACCTGTTTGTGTATGTTATATATTAAAACATGGATTCGGGTTTCATAAGTCTAAGGCTTTGACTTGGTTTTAAGAGTGTAATATTTTAATGTCCCATCCAGATCCTTAAAAAAAAATCATTCATTTACTATTTCAAAGACTTTACTTCTCTACTTCTGCCAGCCCTGGAAATATTCACCCTTGATTTTTTTCCCCTTGGTCACAACCTTTTCTTCTTCAACCTCCTGTTTTTATCAAACCCTTCAAAATGGTTCTTTTCATTCTGCCTTGGCATTTTTCTGTGTGCCTGTTGTGTCCCACTCCTCACTTAGGGGCTTCAGTTGGAACCACGTCTGGGCTAGACCTTGTCCTCAAGAATACGTATTTAGAAAGGTGAACAACTTTAATCTCATTGTGATGTCCTTCCCTCTGTCACTTCCCTGTTCTCCCAGTCTGTTGGCTTTTAATTTCTTTTTTCTCTTTTTGAGACAGGGTCTCACTCTCTCTCAGGCTGGAGTGCAGTGGCACAATCTTGGCTCACTGCAACCTCCGCCTTCCAGGTCCAAGCGATTCTCCTGCCTCAGCCTCCCACATAGCTGGGACTTCAGGCGCACGCCACCACGCCCAGCTAATTTTTGTATTTTTAGTAGAGATGAGGTTTCACTATGTTGTCCAGGCTGGTCTTGAACTGCTGATCTCAGGTGATTTGCCCGCCTTGGCCTCCCAAAGTGCTGGGATTACAGGCGTGAGCTGCTGTGCCCGGCCTTCTTTTTTCTTTTTTTGAGACAGAGCCTTGCTCTGTTGCCCAGGCTAGAGTGCAGTGGCACAGTCATAGTTCACTGCACATTCAACCTCCTAGGCTCAAGTGATCCTCCCACTCAGGCTCCTGAGTAGCTGAGACTAAAAGTGCATGCCACCACGTCCAGCTAATTAATTTTTTTTTTAAATAGAGACAGGGTCTCACTGTGTTGCCCAGGCTGGTCTCAAATTTCTGGGCTCAAGCGATCCTCCCATCTTGGCATCCCAAAGTGCTGGGATTACAGGTATGAGCCACCGTGCCTGGCCACCTTTCATTTCTGACTTCTTTATTTTTCAGCTGCATGTTTGAGAAAGAGAGAACATAGGGAAGGCCTACCATACACTTGACCACCTCTGCTAAGAAGTGACCCATGTCACCTCATCCATGTTCTGGTGGCCAAGAGGGAGGCAGGAAAATTTAGATGTGCACAGAAATATTGCTGAGCACTGACAGTTTCTTTGATGTTGGTCTTGTAGAATTATTTTGAGAATTAAATATGACAGCATTTGTAAAATATTTAGTTCAATGTGTGGTAGATAATTTGATCAATAATTATTAAGTTGCTTAGTGTTCCAGTTCAATAAAAGTTGTTTTTCTCTTAAAAAAGAGTCAATGAATTAGCATTCTACTATATGTTGATATATTTCTGCGAGTTTGGTTAGTGCAAACCAAGATCAGAGAGGTTGTTCCATACTCAGAGTATTGATAAAACCACATTTCTGGGTCTGCAAGAACAATGATCTAGAAACACCCTCCTGTGGAGTCACATCTTGGGGGCACTTCAGTCAGCTCCAAGGTGAAATTACATGGTCACAATGATGTTTTTCTTCTGATTTTAGCTGGGCTCTCAATGTTAAGACCTGGGGGTTAGAGTATCTGTTTATAAATACACATTTTTGAGGTCATTCTTAGTTATGTCTAATAGGTCCTTTGTTCTATTCTAAAGCTCAGTTCCTGAGCTTTCTGTGGGATGTCTGCCATGGAGTCAACCGCTATTATAGCCTGGAGTGGTGTTTGCCTGGTGGTCCTGACACTCGTCGCCTTGCCTCCTACACTCTGGTGGCTTAACCCCCTATCTTGAGCCTGAATGTTTCACCCTTTCGGATAATTCCATACCTTTGCATTTTCTAATCCCTCTGCCTCTTTGCTGCCTAAATTAGAACATGCCTACCCCTGGAAGAGGCAGGGCACATCCGCCTCAGTATCAATTCTGCTCACTAGTGAGAAATAAAAGCCATTATTTTTATTTTGAAACAAACATAAATATATTAGGGAATAGAATGTAAAACCCTCTTGAATTTTGAAGCAAAAACTACAAGAATTTTTTTTTTCTATAAATTGTGTGGAACTCAACCCCTTTTTATTTTGGTTTCATTTGCCATTTTGAAAGTACTGCACGAAGAGTTTAAGGAGCACACTGCTCTCACTTATCTTGTTAACTTAAACTTGTTCTTACCAAGTCTAAAACAGATTCTGTTCCAGCATGGCACCCTCTAATAGGTCACTCCTGACATTTTCTGGCTGGTAGAGATGGCTCTTTGTAATTCTTACAGCCATGCATGGCTCTATCTTATGGATTTTGTTTATATTTTATTATTTTGTTATTTAGCAAACATAAAATGCTTACTAAAAGAAAGGCAGTCTTCTAAGTGATTAACATATTTTAATTCTCACAACAACCATATGAGGGAGGTACTCATTTGTGTGTATGTATGCATATATGTGCATGTTGGTATGTGTGTATATGTGTATATTCTTTATATATATATATATATATGTCTGTGTATATATGTGTGCACATATATGTATGCATGTGTGTGTGTCTATGAAATACTGAGGTACAGAAGCTCAATAACTTTCTCAAAATCACATAGCCAATATAAGCCATAAACCAGAGTTAGTTTTTGAACTCAGATATCTGACTTCTAAGTTGATACTCTAAGCCACTATGTTATGTTGCCTCTTGCTGTATTTTAATTGCTGGTTAACTTCTCTCTTTTCCTCTAGACTATAAGGGCCTTCTGGACAGAGTTTTATTGATCTTGCATCCATGGACCTAGAGTGGGACCAGGCCACACAATAACAGTGCAGCCGATGTTGGCTAAATTTTCACACAGAGGGTGGAGGTCATTTGAACTGTCTGCCTGGGCCATGTGACTTAATGACTCCATCACCTTCTTTATAAACATAGCCAGTGGGTTCTAATTGTTAGAGGAATTGTGCACTTATTTCATTCTGTGCTTAGTGGAACAAGTTGTGAAATTTTTGTATAAAGTATCTTTAAACAGTTTTCTCGAATATTTTAACAATCTCTTTGAATGTCTAAATGGGAATTCTAGGATTCCAATTTCTCTCCATCCCTTGTTGTTTATGATTCTAGGAAATATAGCTTAGTTCAAAGTTTGTGAAAGCTCAGGAATCTTTCTACCATGCTCTGAGATTTCATTCTGTACTACCTGTCCTAGAGCTCTGATTTCAGGAACAGACTCCACCAAAAAACAGCTTTTGAGGCTTTGAAAGTATAAGAAGATGCCATTACCTGCAATGTCAATAGTTTCCCTTGGAATCTTTCCTAAGCCACATTTCAAGGAGCTGATTTGGATCAAAATGTTATATTCCCTGTGAGCTGAATCATTTTGAAAACATACTTGTTGCAAGTGATGACTGGTTAGAAGTAAATCTACTGAGTGTCAGTTCCACGTAGGAGTAATCCACCAGAGCTTAGAAAAAATCCATATTTTCCTTAGAAAACATTTTTAATGAATATCAAGCTAGGACTCTTCCTTATTTTGTTGATAATTAAAAGGAAGGCTTTGTATTACACCAAATTTGGACTCTTTTTGTAGTCAAAATTTTTCCTTAACTGTACCTTATTTCATGCACATACAATTACACACATGCATACTTTTGTTTTGTCTTGAGACAGGGAGGGTCTCACTTTGTATCTCAGGCTAGAATGTAGTGGCGTGATCATGGCTCACTGCAGCCTCTATCTCCCAGGCTCAAGCAATCCTCCCACCTTATCTTCTTCTTTTTTTTTTTTTGAGATGAAGACAGAGTCTCAAACTGCTGCCCGGGCTGGAGTGCAATGGCGCAATCTCGGCTCGCTGCAAGATCTGCCTCCTGGGTTCAAGCGATTCTCCTGCCTCAGCCTCACGAGTAGCTGGGATTACAGGCACTTGCCACCACGCTTGGCTAATTTTTTTGTATTTTTAGTAGAGATGGGGTTTCACCATGTTAGCCAGGCTGGTCTTGGACTCCTGACCTCAGGTGATCTGCCTGTCTCGGTCTCCCAAAGTGCTGGGATTACAGGTGTGAGACACTGTGCCCGGCCTCTGCCTCTTGATTAGCTGAAACTATAGGCATGCACTGTACTCAGCTAATTTTTGTATTTTGTAGTGACAGGTTTTTGCTATGCTGCCCTGGCTAGCTTCGAACTCCTGGGTTCAAGTGATCCTTTTGCCTTGGCGTCTCAAAGTGCTGGGATCATAAGCACATGAATACTTTTGTGTGTTTGTTTCTATTTGGAATATTTTGAGAAAATGTGGTCTGCCTGCTGTCAGTTCCATGTCAGCATCCATTGACTCACTAATGTGGCAAACATGCTGCATAAATTTTATCATTACCTTATTTGCATCTGATTTTCTTTTTCAATAAGTGGAAGTAGTTATACATCTTTGTAGGATTAGTTAGAATTATAGCACAGTTATTCATCTTCCTACTTGCCTCCTCTTCCTTCTTTCTCTTTCCCCACCTTTAACTTTGGAAACAAACCATTTGTGCTTTTATAGTTAGAGAGTACCTTGAGGGAGGAAATATTTCTGTTTCCCCTTGAGGGCAGTCTGGCAAATTCTGCTCACATACTAAGAGGTGTGAATCAGTACAGTGAGGCCAAAAGGATCATATGGTGAATTCAAATCCTGAAGCAGTTACTTCTTTGGATATAAATGACTTTACCACTAATTGTTTGTGAGCTATTAAGGCCTAAGAGCTAGAAAGATGATGAAAGACATGCATTTAGGGTAGAATATTAGAATTATATGTCGAGTGTTACTTGTGGTAGGTAAATACAGTGTGAAAAACATAGTAACTGACACAACCAATGATCAGTAATCCACGTATTCACGATTAGAATATGTACATGTGTGTATACATATGCATTTATTTATATTTGGCCCTTCTTATCCGAGAAAGCATCGAAGATTATTTACCGAAGTATACATGGTACAAAGAGGTAAATAAAATGGAAAACAAATGAGTGGATGAGAGTACCAGAACCTAAATGAAACTAGGAAGATGCAGATGAAGCTAGGAGTTTACATTGCACTTTAAATGTGTGCTGTCAGGATGGGTCTATTTGCTCGTGTTGACTACAAAATCTGCTCTAAACTTTCCAGTAGCTAATAAGAAAGCAATATGGCCCCAAACTACGAAGGAGCAAAATTATTTTTGATGCTAAGAAGACCAGTGAGGAATTTTTCATAAGCAGGGTGTTGCAAAATAACTAGGGCCTCAGAAATATCCCCTGAGTAAATACAGGAATGAGTTTTATTGGTTTGCTGTATGATCCTGTGCACCCTGAGGCTGGCTGATATTGACTCCTCCAGAAATAGCTATTTTTCATTTGTGGAGCTGCTTATTGTTTACCAAGGCTCAGGAATCTTTGAATAGGGAAGATAGCAAAATATTATTGTTTTTCTAGATTAAAACAGGTAACAATACTTTGGCAGCTAATCAATAGCTAATGTATAATCAGAATAATTGTGTGTGTATATATATATATGTATTGTATATGTATGTATATAAAATACATTTTATATATAAATATATATAAATATACATATTTTGTATATACATATATATGTATATATTAAAAATGCAATTATATATATATATGTATTTTTTATCCTAGAAACAAAACTTTCCTTAATTTTACTTATTATTAACTTTGCTGACTGTCATTTGATGTTGTTTATTTGAATATCACTCCTATAACTTCTGCTATGTGTATGAAGAAAAGAGGGCAGAATTTGAGAGTTTTTTTTTTTTAAACTTACATGTTTCCTGTAAGAATTTTATACGTTTGCTTTAGACTCTTAAAAAAATTATTTGTAAAAATGATACATGTTCATTTTAGGAGATTTGGAAAATACAGGAACACACAACTGACCTAAAATCTCATCATTTAGAAATAACTTTGGCATGTTATCTGTATGGTGTATGTGGTAGCTTAATTTTTTAATTTTATGACGGTTACTACATAGTTCCACAACTATAGAAACTAGCTTTATAGTTTCTCTACTTATGATTAAATAAATCTATTGATTTCCTATCTGCGTGAACACACAGAACTATCCTAAGATAGTGGAATGGGGAGTAAAACACAAAACCCAAATCTTTGAGTTTAAGACCAGAGACTTGAGACAAAAATCTGACATTCACACATACACTCCCACCACCACCTTTTTTTGTTTTTGTTTTTTATTAAACATTTAGGTGTCAGTTTCCACAACAAAATAATGTTCCCCAAGTGAGGTTGCTTCAGAAAGTGAGATGCACTACACAAATGTGAATGGTATTGTCCTTGTTAACTAATGATGGTGACTTGGAAACTGGACAAGAGCCCAGTGACCAGGGCTATGACCATGTGCTCTTGACCCTTTAATATAGAAGAAAAAGGGGGGAAAAAAAGAAGGAAATTAAAAAGAACATTCCAAAGTGGTAATCAGATGTAGAGGTCATAAAGTCAAATCTGGGCTCCTCCAAGCAAATGGTATTCTTCTCTTTGTTATCTTTCTTATCAGCATTTCATGTTTCTTCCCTATCATTTCCACTTTCCTTTTCTTTTTCTTCATTTTTTCCTCATTATTGTCTTATGCCTCTCCCTCATCTTCCTCCTCTTTTTTCCTCCTCTCCCTCCTCTCCCTTCTCTTCCATGTTTAATTGACCTGCTTTGTGTTAAAATAACTATTTAAAATAGAAAAAGGTAAGACATAGCCTTTAGATTTGAGTTTGAATTTTGAACTGAAGTAAAAAATTTCCTTACAAATCTATGACAATCTTGGTTTGAACCATGAGCACAGCCAAAGAAAAAAACGAGATGATCCTTTCTTCTGGACATTCATATATGAGATTTATGGGGGTGGTGGAGAGGTCTGTGATTCCAGCACCACTGTTGAGGTGAGGGTGCTTGTCTTGGCCACTTCTATGGTCACTCTCAGCAGTACCTCTCACCCTAGGCCATGGCTGCTGAAAATGACAACCCTGGAATTTTAGGAGAGAAGGGCACTTTTCCTTTTATGAACCCTGTGGACAGTATGCTACTTGTGTGTGTGACTGTGTGTGTGTTGGGGGGGGCATCTTCCTGAAAGCATGTATGAAAATTGAATATCAAACGTGTTATGAAGTAAGTCTATACTAACTTAAACACCGTCTTTGAAGATGTATTTCTAACGTGTCACATCTGTTCTTTAATTTTTTTCCCCCTGCAATAGAACATGCTGCCACCTGGATTAAGTCCAATGAGTTTCTGAGTAAGGATGAAGATCGACAGCTTTTAGCATGTTCACTGATTTCCATCTTTCAATAATGTTAGTTTTATGAAACATATATATTTTGCTACTATCAACCATTCCATTTTCTCATTTTCTACTACTTTTTATAAAATATTAATGGCAAGATATAATAAAACAATCAAACTCTTTTCACAACACTACCTACTGACAGAGATGGCTGTGCTGGCCATAGTGGGTGGCTGATTGGCCCCAGGCAGCTTTCTACATCATGGCTCAAAATGTTCATCTGGATGCCAAGTAAAATTTAAGAATGTGGCTTACAACACTTAAGTTAATGGCTCTAATATAAAATATATGTTAAAAAAAGATTATATGGAAGTTGAATTTAGGAAAATAGAGAACCATGTGCATAAGAAGATGGAGAGGGTAGAAAAAAATGGCCTATAAGTACATCTAAACAGCCATCACATAATGACTAAGTTGCATGCAAAATTTATTTTATTGTTTTGGATATGTGTTTCTGTTACTTAATTTTATCTGGGGGATGGGATGGGCCCAGAGATGTGAGTTGAAGCAATAGAGAGGAGTGAGAAATATCGCTCAGAGGCATTGCCACTTTAATTTATTTCCCAGAAGCATCATTTAAGTTGACAGGAAAAAGTAATCACAATTGGAAATATAAATAAGGGGGCTGAGAGGGATGTGTTCACTCTCAGTGCAAGGAACACTGTTGAATGCTGTGTGTTCCAGGAACTTGGGAGATGCAGAGGTGGTTGAGATGCAGCCTTTACACTTGAGGAGTTCCAGATGTATTTTGCATAATACTGCGAGTACAAAAATAAAAAATGGGAACAATCCAAATTGATAATGAGATTTATTTTATTTTTAATATATTTTAAAATTTGTAACAATTCCAAACTTTTAGAAAAGTTGCAAGTACAGAGCAGAACAAAAAGGTTTTTGTTTTTCTGACAATTTTAGTGTAAGTTTTTGACCTGATGTCTCATCACCTCTAAGTATTTTAGTGTGTATTCCCCTGCAAGCATAGTCACCTACATAATCACAATATAACCATTGAAATAAAAAAGTTAACACTGATACATGACTGATTTTTTTTAAAAAAGAGATGAGATCTCACTCTGTTGATGGACTGAAGTGCAATGCCATGATCATAGCTCACTGCACCCTCACATTCCTGGGCTCAAGCAAATCTTCCTGCCTGAGCCTCCTGAGTAGCTGGGACTATGGGTTCATACCACCACATCCACCTAATTAATTTATTTTCTTTCTTTCTTTGTTTCTTTCTTTCTTTCTCTTTCTTTCTTTCTTTTTCTTTCTTTTTCTTTCACACCACCACATCCACCTAATTAATTTTCTTTTCCTTCCTTCCCTCCTTCCTTCCTTCCTTCCTTCATTCCTTTCTTTTTCTTTCTTTTTTATAGGTTCACACCACTATATCCCTCTAATTAATTTTCTTTCTTTCCTTCCTTCCTTCCTTCCTTCTTTCCTTCCTTCTTTCCTTCTTTCTTTCTTCTTTCTTTCTTTCTGAGATGGTGTCTGGCCACATTGCCTAGACTTGTTTTGAACTCTTGCCTTTAAGCAGTCTTCCCACCATAACCTTCCAAAGCACTGGGACTATAGCTGTGAGCCACTGCACCTGGCCAATTGCTAACTTTAATCCTCAGACCCCATTTAAGTTTTGCTGATCATCCCAATTTTACACTTTATAACAAAAGATTCCAGTTCAAAATCACACATCACATTCAGTTGTCATTTTAGTTTCCTTCAGTCTAGAAGAAGTCCTCAGTTTTTCTTTGACTTTTACAACATTGACACTTTTCAAAGGTCAGTTGTTTAGTAAAATATCATTTAATTTGGGGTTGTCTGATGTTTCTTCATGATTACACTCAGGTGATACATCTTTGATAGGTGTGATGGTTAATACTGGGTATCAACTTGACTAGATTAAGGGATACCTAGATAGCTGGTAAAGCATTATTTTTGGGTGTGTTTGTGTGAGGGAAAGATTTGCCCCCAATATGGGTGGGCACCAGACAATCTTCTGGGGGCTCAGATAGAACAAAAAGGCAGAGGAAAAGTGAATTGAGCCTCTCTACTGGAGCTGGGACATCCTTATTCTCCTGCCCTTGGACGGCAGAACTCTAGGCTTTCCAGCCTTGGGACTCTGGTTTGCACCAGTGGCTGACTGGGCTCTCAGGCCTTCAAACTCAGACTGAGAATTACACCAACAGCTTCAACACTCTGTGCTGGGAAGCTACCACATCTGGATGTTTTCCTCACTCTCTCTGAGCTTTGGCAGCCCACAGCAGATTGCCCCATTTTGGTGGACACTCTTCTTACTCAGCTAGGGCTTTAAAACCCCTGTGGGGCAGCCATCCTAGGGAGTCTCTGCTCTATCTGAGCTCTGACATTCTGCTCTGGGCCACGGTGCCTCTCCCCTTTGGGGACAAATGCTTCACTTACTCTGCCCCAATTCGTGGGTTTAGGACTGCACTATTTGGAAGGGAAAGGAAGGAAAGAGAAAAGGGGAAGGAAAAAGAGGAAAAGAAGATAAGGTCTATTTTAAATTATGAAAGTTGGAAGAATAACAATGTATATTTTGTATTTGTTTTCTATACTAATGAGAAATGGAGCCTCTAGGCCTCTTAAAAGACTAAAATATTAAGCATGTTTTTAAACTTTACATTTATTTTTTTTCTTAGGGAACTAACGTAATGCTTGATAATTAGGCTCAGATTCCTTGTTTATATACTTATTTGGGGCCAGAAGGGAAGTATATTTAATTATACAATATTCCTTTTTTTAAAATATGCCCAGAAGCATTGGAAAATATTGGGAATTGACAATTATTGGTGAAGAGACTAGACTGTAAAGCTATTATATTTTAAAATAAAAGTCAGCATTGCTCTCTTTAATCATTTCATGCATTTTTGCCCCAAAGGCATTTATCCTTGTCATTATCCAATGAATTGCACTGTAAACCTATTAATTTAATCCAGATGAAGTCACACAGTTATTTCTGACTCCATTTTGTGATTCTATTGAGGTAATTACTACCAAGTGATCAGTGATTGAGTCCAAAAAACTGCATTTAATTATTATTAATTGAATAACCACTGAGTTAATAAAACTGTCTTAGGATATTATACTTGAAATTAATTGAATATAATATATCTAGCTTCAAGAAGTTATGCCCTGAGGGAGATAATGGGGGAGAAACAGTCTTTTCCATGTAGGTGAAAGACACTTAAAAAATGCTCATTAAATTAAATGTTTTCCTAACATTTGGAAGCTGGGGTCCCTCACAGGAGATAAATAACAATTTCATTCATGCAAATTCTTAAGTTAGAAAATCCAGTGACTTGGCAGATTTTAAATATCTAAATAGTAAGCTGGATTTAAAATAATCTATCTGTTAGTTGATTATTTACTTTCTTATGTAAAATGTAGTAATGAGGTCAGGTTAAATCAAGGTAAATAACCTAATGTTAAAAGCTTAAAAATCTCCACAATACCATCCCTTTCTTTTTCTTTTAAAATGTAAGGTGTCAAGTAATTTTCTTAAATAATAATATAGAATAATATATAGCTTTTCTGTCTCTGACTAGCTTGACGTTGCATTGTTCTATGATTTCAGCTTAGAATTCTTACTAACCATAATGTGGAAGAATTGCAGGGCCTTAATGCAAGCCATGATTCTGGAATTACCTCATAAATTTACAGACAAAAGAAAAAAAAAGAAGTGGATGTTTTGCACTTGGTAATGTAAAGAAAAGGTTTGAAGAAGTTATCACGATAAGTACTTCTGCAGAGTTTCACAGAATCCAGGAAGTTATAATCTCCCACTGAAAGAAGAGATGACCATAATACCCAACAATACATTTACTGATTCAGCGTGACCTTAAAAATGCATTTCACTTCTTCTCTAAATGAAAGTGTTTATTTGTTAAAAACATTAAACAAAGTCTGCATATAGCTTCAAGGATTCAATAATAGTAAAGAGCATCAAATAACAGTCAAAAGAAACAAACTGAAGGAAACTATGAGCAAAGATGAAAAGAGCAAGGTCTCTGGAAACAGTCAAGAAGAAAGATGACCACTGAATGGGATCCCCATTCAAGTTCTGAGAAGACAGAAGAGCAATAAAGTGATGAATCAGTAGGAAAAGTACTTTGCTAAGAGGCAAGAACAACACGTTTGCTTTATGAAGTGAATAATCCTGAGACTTCAAAGAAAACCTTTTGATTTCTATCCTTCATTTATTTTTGTTCGAATCTTTGTGTCTGATAACAGCTTAGAGGACTTTGGGAACCACTGCTTTATGTCCATATTTTAAGGCAGTCATTTACAACATCGCTTGTAAGTCCCTGTTCTCCTTCCATCCCCCACCCAACTTCTGGACCATTTCCCAACAGACTCCATTGTGAAATTATTTGAACTAAAAAAAGCTTGCCTGAGGAAACAGCGTTCTTTTAAATTTATGGAGCTTAAGGATCTTAAACAGGTATTTTTCCAAGCCCTAAACTTGGTTAGGAGGGAAGAAAGGGCTGCCTTCCAGAAGGCTAGTTTGTGTTAAATTCAGATTCAGAAAAATAACACTTTTGGGCTTATTTGATAATAATTCAACAGCAGTTTAGGAGATTTAAAAAAGAATGGATAGATACTCAGACCACTAACTAATCATTCTGAACCCAGAAGTCCAGAAAGTTTCTGAGGTTTTTTTTAGATTACATAATGTATAATATCAAATCCTCATACATAACGAAACCCAAACCACCTGACTATAAAGTCTATGGTTCTCAATAATGTTAAGAAGTCTTATTTTACCTGTGGTAATCTAGATTATTGTCCCTACTTCTTCACTTTATCCTATAATAAAATGATATGTTCTTGTCCTTGGCCCTGGGAATTTGAAGCGCTTTCTACTGTGGCAAGATTGTATTTTGCATCCTTCCAATGTGGGCCTGGCCATCTTACCTCTTTGGGCCAATGGTATGTGGGTGGAGGTGACAGTGTATTTGTTCTAAGCCAAGGTCTTCAAGGGCATTGCATGTCCTGCACCCGCCTCCCTTTCATCACCATGAGAAAAACATGCTGTAGGAAGGTGCAGCCACTTCAGCCTGGGCCTAGAAAGGAGACGTGCGGAGTACACCTGAATCCAACTAAAAGTCTCAAGTTCAGCCTGGCCCTCCTACGTCCAAATGCCTTGCAGACCTATGTGGGAATATATAAATGTTGGTTGTATAAGTCACTAATATGCTGCTTCGCAGGCTTAGATTTTAAAATTTGCTTCTTAGTATAAATCCTAAAGATCAAATGACATTACAAATGGCATCATTGTCCTTACATACCCCAAATGCTCTTTCAGAATAAACTACCTCAGAGCTCCCAAATAAAAAGTGTAAGTCCTAGATTAAGTTATTCTTAATGTCACTTAAAAGACCTCACCTCAGTTTTTTCACTATGATGGATATATGAGCTGTTACTGGACTGTCAAATTAAAAACAGCGAACCACTTTGCATGAAAAAGTAGCCTACCATACAGCCATTGTAAAGAAAAACCCAGAACCTTGGGACAACCCAATTCTTTGCCTTCTGTATACCTGCACCTGAGCAGCTGAATGTGGAGGGAGAAAACAGGTAGAGAAAATCCACTCTGCTGGCTGGTGTACTTAAGATTTATTGTAACACAGTCAGTCAATCCTACCCCACTTTTATGGTAAGTTACTTTGTTAGTTTGTGCTTGCATTGTTATAAAGAAACACTGGAGACTGAGTAATTTATGAGAAAAGAGGTTTAATTGGCTCATGGTTCTGCAGGCTGTACAAGAAGATGGCGGCATCTGCTTCTGGGGAGGCCTCAGGGAGCTTTTACTCATGGTGGGAGGCAAAGTGGGAGCAGGCACCTCACAGGGTAAAAGCAGGAGCAAGAGAGTGAAGGGGGAGGTGCTGTACACTTTTAAATGACCAGATCTCATGAGAACTCACTCACTATCGTGAGGACAATGGTACCAAGAGGGATGGTGCTAAACCAGTCATGAGAAATCTGCCTCCATGCTCCAATCACTTGACACCAGGCCCCACCTCCAACACTGGGGATTAGATTTCAATATGAAATTTGGACGGGGACACACATTCAAACTATATCAGTTATCTTTTCCTTTCACTAAGAGGGACCATTTCACATATTCTCCTCTCCACTCAGACCTCCAACACCTTCTCCTCTGTGCCTCACTCTTAGCTGATGATCTTGCTTCTTAGTTTACTGAGAAAATAGAGGCAATCAGGAGAGGTTTACCTTATCTTCTACCTCCAACCCACCTGGCTGTGTGTCTAGATGGTCTTCTCTCTTGTTATCATTCAAATAGTCCCAGTCCCTGGGCCTATATGGGGCAGCCTCTCTCGGCACCGAATCTTTGAAGCCCATCCTGGGCTGCCTCCTTGAGAACTTCGCTTCTGCAATCATGCCCTCTCCTTTCTGCAGCATCAATTTTCACCTCTTTGAGGGATCATTCCCATCAGCATACAACATGTGGTGTCTCTCCCAAGTTCTCCCCAAATTATTGCTGTTCTTTATCACCAGACCAGTAAAATAGCCTGTGTTTGCTGTTTCCATGTCCCCACCTTCCATTTTCTCTCTAACTCATTCCAGTTAGGATGTCATCCTCATGACTTCAAGGAAATGATTCTATCAGGGTCACTAGAGACCTCTATGCTGTCAAATCCCTTGGGCAATACTCCTTTTTCTTTGAAATACTCTCGTCACTTAATTTCCCATTCATCGTCCTCTGCCAGTTTCTTGCTTTTACTGGAAGCATCTTCTGCATTTCCTCTGCTTGCTGTATCTGATTTCCTGACCTTCTAAATGTTGGAGCGCTATAGGGACAGTGTTCTTGACTCTCTTTGACTGTCTATCATACCCTTTTCTAGGTTATCTTAACCAGCCCTAAGAGTATCTATTTTCAGACAAATCCCAAATTTATATCTCCTCTAAGCTCCAAACTCACCTTTCCATTTGTATGTCGAATAAGCATCTGAAACCACACATGTTCAAAAAACCAAACTCTTAGCTTCCATACCTGCTTCTTCCTCACTTTTTCCAAACTCAATAATGGTAACTGCATTTGACCGGTAGCTCAGGCCAAAACCTAGGTGTCATCCTGATATTGTTCTTTCCTTCTCTCCCAGTGTCAATCAGCAAAACCCACTGGCTCTATTCTCAAACTATCTGAAATCTGACGAGTTCTCACTCTTTTCACACCTGTGCCCTTTTGGCTTCCTTTTGGATTCTGTCATGATTGGCACCAGCACAGATGGGAATGGAGAAAGGCCAGGCATTTCTTCCCCCACTCCCTCTTTGATTCAGGCCTGCATCTCTAGAAGTCGCTGCATTCCTGCAACTCCAGATGACCCTTGTCCATGGCCCCAGCTGGCACTGGGCTCTCCTGTTCTATTCTGTCTTTGCTCCTTCAGCCCTTGAAATAGTACTGCCTTTTCTCTTTTGCTTTGCATCCCATTTATGCCTCTGTAAACTTCAAATGAAATATCTTAATCTGATACAGCTGAGGGTGAAGCTCTTTTCTGCGGGGACCCTGATTGACACACTGCTCTATGTAAAATATCATTCCTTTTCACTCCTCCTTCTCCCTTTAACTATTTTTTTCTTAGTATATACTATTAACCGAAATGTTTTATCTGTTGTTTTGTCTTTCCTTTTTGTTTTTTGTCCTCCCTCTCCTCTTCCTCAAAAGGCATGCTTTCTGAGGGCTTTTATTTTTATTTCCACATCTTTATACCTGGCCCCTGGAAGAACACCTGGTAGAGTTTCATGTAAATATGTTTCTGTGAAAGATGGTTATGAAGTGTCAGGTAATCTGGTGTCATTACATTAAGGGGAAATGAAAAAGTGAGTTGAATATTATGGCATGGTTATGTCTTTTTTAAAAAATCTACCTATCCAGATATAATATTTGAGTGGTATGAAAGAAGCATATACCCCCAAAATATTAACAGGGGTTACTTTCCTGGGAGTGGATGGTAGGATTCAGTGGATTCAGTTTTCTGCTTTGTGCATATCTGCACAATTTGAATTTGTAGGAGAAATAAGACCATTGGAAACCTCTATGAAGTTTTTGGAAAAATTAGAAAAACTCTTCTCCCAACCATAGTAGAGGCACAGACCTGCTGGCTCTAGGAAAGTGGATTTTATTTCTCACTGGTCACCATTTTGAAAACACAACTGTACAGCTTTATGTGTTGGCTTTGAGAACAAGTTTTTTTTTTTTTTTTTTAGATCAGGAAAAAATCATTTATATATGTCTTTCCCCTCAATGTATTTTCCAACCCACCTTTTATGTTTTTTCAAAAATGTCTTGACATTAGATAACCAAACCAAAATTTATTAATAGCCCCTTACTACTTTTTCTTGACAAAACAGAGTATACTCATGAGCAAGAAAGAAAACAAACAACAAACAAAAAGCTTATAAAATGAAGTGGGAAACTCAATGTTAACAGCTTAACACAAAGTCATGACAATAATGAACAAAAATCGCAAGTTAGTGATAAAGTAATGTAGAAACAAATTTACAAACTACTAAAAACCTGGAATTGCCAATTGTTCAGAAATTCCACAGATGGCTCGTGAGTGGTAAGTAGCAGAAGGGTTCTGGGTACCCTCTACAGGCAAAGCTAACATTGCCAGCTGATCTGATTTTAAATTTTATCTGAGATATTTGACAGATCCCACTGGATTTTGATGACTTGACTTCTGGTCATGTATCCAACTAGATGTTTTGGAAAAAGTGAGTTCAAGGGAACTTGAATGCAGAGATGCTCAACTAGGCCGAAGAAATTTTCATGTCTGGAGAGCTGAATTAAATGTCATGGAATCTGGTATCATTACATAATATAGAGAAATAAGACTTCTGCATTCCATCTGGTGCAGCTTGGTAAACCCCAGAGGTGGCCTCTCCAGGTCAGAGTTGAGACACAAGGTTGGTGTCTCCTGGATGGTGTGGGAAAAGCATGCCTTGTTGCTCGGACTGTGTCCATCATGACACTGGCAAAGTAGACCAGAGAGCTAGAAAACTTGGGTTGATCCTGGATAATCATGCCTGCCACAGGGACAAAGAGAGTTTTCAACATGGTCGTGAAGAATCTGGTCCACATAACCAATGATAGATGGTGATGTAATAGTGATGGCCTGCCTGAGTTTCTTCTAGTCTGCCCTACCACCTGGTCCTGAGCTTTGTGCTCTCTCCTGTTTTCTTCATCTTGTACCTGCCTTTCCCAAAAAAAGAGCCACACTGGTTATAAAGGATAAATATTTTGTAAAAAGCGAGTTCATAGGAATGCCAATGCACCAGTACCCAGTTGGGCCACAGGCTGCCTGTGGATCAGTTGTCCCACTGGTTGCAGAGTGGCTGATGTCCTCTTCCGGATTTTTAATGATCACAGTAAATGCTTTACAGATGGCTTAATAGATCTGGCCATAACAATGATTCTCGCAGGACAGTTGCCTTCTGAGATGCTGATATGTGCATTATCCTCCCCATGCAGCTCCTTAACTACTGTTACTTCCCACTGTGCCAGGGTTCTGCCAACTCCCTTTCCATGCAATCTGCTTTCAGTCATCCTGGAGTCTGTGGCAAGCAGTATTTGGGGATTTGAATACTTGTTAAGTGGTTAAGTGTTTGGTCACTGGTGAGAGTGACCAAACACTTTTCCTCTCAGTCATCCTGGGGCCACAAAGCAAGCCTGCTTTAATAAATAACATGTAAGTGGAAGATGTTTTGTATTCCTTCCAGGCGAAAGGGTTTAAGAGTGGCATATGATTTTCCATGCTCTTTTCTCTGGACATGGTGATTGTGGAAAGATATTTTGATACAGATGTCCATACAACTGAAGTATGCAGAGATACCAAGACTTCTCATGAAGGACAGCTTCATTGAACCTCACCTGCCTCAGCTTTCTATGAGTGACAAGTAAACTGTGTGTAACACCACAAAGATTTTGGGATTGTTTGTTACCCCAGCATAAATTAGCCTATCTTGACTAACGGATTCACTTGTAAATATTACATAATTCTAGTGCTTATACAGTTTCAGGCATCTTGGCAATAGATATTCATTAGTTAAATGGATAGAATTAAGAATAAATTTAACATTCACTTAACAAGTGACTATAAATTATGGAAGTAGATTAACTAGAACAGTTCAGTTCAGTTTTATTTATTGACTGATACTGTGATAGATACTGAGAATATAAAGATAAATTAGTTTTTTAACCTGGAAGATTTTGGTTGGAAGATAAAATTGGGAAGATTGGTTACTGTGTGGGTATGGAGGACATTGAATTATAGAGACTGAGCCATTTTACTTTATCTTGTAGACAATGGGAGGGAAAAGTAGGTATCAATGGATTTTGAGCAAGGGAGAAGTACTATTAAATTGACATTTTAGAAAAATTAATCTGCGATGTTGAAGGAAATACAAACATACACGTTGAGAGGCTATTTCAATAATCTAGGTGTGAGAAGATAAGGATCCAGGCTGGGGTGTTGGTGATTGAAATGAAAAGACATACTCAGAAATTAGAGAAATTAGAAAGTAAAAACAGGGTATTGGATATGTGAGGGGTCGTGAGGTGAGAAGGAAGAATGATTAATGAATGACTCTTAGATTCTATGTGACGCCATTGGGTGAAGTTTGGAGAAGGTAGAAGATGATGAGCTCTTTTTGTTGTGTGTTGAACTTGAAGAATGACAGCTCATTCATGCAGAAATGTCCTTAAGGGTAGTTTGTGAAGCAGGATTGGATGGAGCTTGGTAGAGAAGTCAAAGCCAAAACTAGAAGATTATGGTATATTGATCACACTGGAAACAGTAAGAGTACGAGTATCTAAAGTAGAGCTTGTAAGAGAGAAAGTGGAGTAGGGCTTTGAGAGAAATCCTCATTTAGGGACATGAGACTGGAGAGGAATTAGCAAAGGACACAGGGGAGTAATCAGAAGGACAGGTAATTTTTACTGAGAATTTACTATACTAGGAATTTCACATGCATTTTATTATCTAATTCTCACAGCCTCCCCCAGGAGAAAGAGTTATCCAACTTTACGTATGAACAAACTGAGACTAATAGGAGTTTAAGAATTTTCACTGAGGTCAAATAGCTACTAAATGATGATGCCAAGTCTGCTTGACAACAAAATCTGTGTCCCTAACCATTGTGAAAACTCAAATGATCTAAGTTTTACATGAACCAGCTTGTTATTGAGGAGGGGCTGGCCAACAGGGTCATATGCTGTAAATTCAAGAGAAATGATGTTTGAGAACAGGCCATTGATTTGATGAACAGAAGTGATGGTTTTGAGTGGAGGTGATAGTAGTGAGCAAGAGCCTCACCACAGGAGATGAGGTAAAGGCATGAGCAGGTGGTGCTGAAGGAAGGAATTGGTAGAAACAACAAATCAAGAAATGTCAGGGGAAAGGAACAAGAGGAAGGGATACATCCTGGGGGATCTCAGGGTTAATTTCACTGGTGTATTTATTTCCAAGACAGAGACACCATTTACAGATAAGATGAAAGGGCCCAATGGAGCCAGAGAATGGAGATACCACAAAGATGGTACTGGTGGAGTTGGTAATTTTTTAAGGAGGATAGAAAGACTGGGATCTAAAGTCCAGGGGAAGGGATCAGCTCTGGAGGGAGAAGTGCAACTATTTGCTTCAGGACCAGAGGGGAACACCAGCTGTATCTTAAACTAGAGATACTCTGGCATCTCTTGAATTTACTGGATTTGTGGAAGTTCCCTTCACCACATTGATACCAGTGAAAGCCAATTTTAATTTAGATTAGCTCAGAATTAAATTTCTCATTTATTAAAATACCTATGTGGAAATGTGAGCTTATTCTTTAAACTTATAGATAAAAATAGGTTTTATAAGAAAAAATTGCAGTTATTTCAAGTTACATGACTGAGTCCTTAGTACTTTGTTTTAGAAAACAACTACCTCTTCACCTGCTGAGCTCATTTACAGTGTCTGGTTTGAATTCTGACCCTAAAACTGCTGTTTAATAAAATAAATACTTTTTGGTTTGGAAGCTTGAAGTTTTTTTTTTCTTTCTTTCTTTCTTTTTTTTTTTGAGATGGAGTCTTGCTCTGTTGCCCAGGCTAGAGTGCAGTGGTGTGATCCTGGCTCACTGCATCATTCACCTCCTGGGTTCACGCAGTTCTTCTGCCTCAGCGGGAGAGTAGTTGGCACTACAGATGTGTGCCACCACACCCAGGTAATTTTTGTGTTTTTTTAGTAGAGATAGGGTTTCACCATGTTGGCCAGGTTGGCCTTGAGCTCCTGATATCAGGTGATCCACCCGCCTTGGCCTCCCAGAGTGCTGGGATTACAAGCATGAGCCACCACACCTGGCCTGGCAGCTTTAAGTCTTAATATACACATCTCAATTATTTTTATAATAACTTACTGATTTCTTATATAAATTCCAAGGCATATCTAATAGTCTGTCATTGCAATCTGAATCAGTTTTTTTCTGAGCAAATAAAATTAGAAGGGCTTTAGGGTTAATTACATGATTAAACATTTAGTGACTCCCAAAAACTTAGTGAAATGAAATGTGTAGAAATTGTTGACTCAGTATTGTAAATAAGTCTACTCTTCAGGAATGTCCGTGGCTTTGGCAGGATTCAAGGAACATGAAGATTAGGGGAAATTTTTAAATGAGATTTAAAAAGGAACAAGAACACAATGATATAAAACATAAGAAAGGAAAAAAAAGGAATCTAGTATTTTTGTCAGAAGCAAGTTTTCTCATGAAAATGGAAAAAATTATAATTTGCATGATTTTTTTTTTTTTTGGTCAACTCTGGTTTATTTTTGTTGGTTTTGTTTATTTATGTACTTGAAACTTTTGGCTGATGGGTCCCCGGTCTAAGACTTGGGGAACTCTGAGCTTCATTCCCCTTGACTTGCCAAGTGGTGTAGGGAAAGTTGCTTCATCTTTTATATTTATGAATCCCTCACATAAAAAGGGATATACCACTTACTTTTTTGAAAGTATTTGTGAATTTTTATATGAAAAGCTGAACAGTACTTCAAATTATAGAACAGCTGGAGAAAATTGAGTGGGACCAAGGAGACAGATTGTGCTGCTCACATTCCATGGGACTCTGTTGGGCTCATTGGGTAGTTAGTTCTGCGTTCAGGGCTGGCTTCACCAGCTTTACTTGTGGCTTTGGGACATTACTTTTTCTCCACACTCTCTATTGCTCCCCCAGCTTCTTTGCTGACTCCTCTTCCTTGATCCAGCTCTGAAATGCAAAGATTCTCTGAAGGTCTATCTCCATACCCTTCTCTTCTATCATTACCCATGTGCTAGTCCAGTCTTTTTCACTCCCAACGTTCCTGCCATGTTTCCACATACCAGTTAGACATCTATGCCTATGTGCCCCACAGGTACTTTAAACCCAATACCTCCAAAATTTAGCATGTCTTCCAGTTCCTTTATCAAAATGCTTCCCTTTCTGGACTCTGTGTTGATTAAAAGCATTGCCGGCTGGGCGCGGTGGCTCATGCCTGTAATCCCAGCACTTTGGGAGGCCGAGGCGAGTGGATCACGAGGTCAGGAGTTCTAGCCAACATAGTGAAACCCCGTCTCTACTAAAAATACAAAAATTTAGCCAGGTGTGCTGGTGTGCGCCTGTAATCCTAGCTACTCAAGAGGTCGAGGCAAGAGAATCGCGTGAACTTGGGAGGCGGAGGTTGCAGTGAGCCGAGATAGCGCCACTGCACTCCAGCCTGAGCAACAGTGACAGACTGTCTCAAAAAAACAAAACAAAACAAAAAGCATTGCCTTCTCATAGTCAAGAAAAGTAGAAATGTTTTTATTTTCTTTGTCTCTCACATCTGATGAACTGTGTGTTGTTAATACTATCTCAAATGATTTAATCTCCTTTATTTCCCCATCTTATAAGTAGCCACATCTGTTTATACGATCTCTAAAATGTTCCCAGTGTCTCTCTCTTGTCCATTCTATCTTCTGCCCTCGTTCTGACCTCATCACCTATTGCATCAGCCAGCTATTCTAGCCTTCTTGCCTCCTTCTCTGTTCATTCCATCCTGCTCACAGCTGCCAGAGTTGTTTTCTAAAATACTAATTTAATTATAGCAGTCTTTTGCTGAAAAACCAGTGGCTTCTGCAGTAGAGTCTGGCTGCAGCCTCATTTTCTGACTACATTGCTTCTGCACCCCTTTCCACTCCCCCATGTAATCCATGTCTGCTCTATCTTGCACATCAAGCACACCATAAACTTTCATGGCCCCATGTTTGTTCGTCCTTCCTTAATGTCTTACCTGTCTTATCTACTGGGTGAAATTACAGCAATCCCTCAAGATCCAGCTTTATTGAAAAGCTATAATAGACTATGTTTAGACTATAGTAGGACCCTAATAAATGTTTTTTGGATAAATCAGTCAAAAAGAAAATACAGAAGCCTTATGGGAACAGTAAAGGATGAGGGATTATTTTGTTAGCTGAGAAATATAACTGTGTCAAGTCTGTACTGTCCAAGATCCCTACCTGCCATTGGCATGGTCTGCCTCAGACAATCCTTCCTTAGATCCCTTTATATATATATGAATATATATATACACATATATATATACATACATATATATATTTTGTTTGCTCAAATATATATTTACATATATACATATATATTTACATATATATGTGTGTATATATATATGTGTATATATATATTACATATATATATATGTATGGATTTTTTGTTTGCTCAAATATATATTTACATATATACATATATACACATATATATGTAATATATATATACACATATATGTAAATATATATGTATATATGTAAATATATATTTGAGCAAACAAAATTAGAAGGATCAAATATATATATATATTATATTATATAGTTAGAAGGGCTTTAGGATTAATTGCATGATTAAACATTTAGTGACTCCCAAAAACTTAGTGAAATGAAACGTGTAGAAATTGTTGACTCAGTATTGTAAATGAGTCTACTCTTCAGGAATGTCCATGGCTTTGGCAGGATTCAAGGAACATGAAGATTATAGGGAAATTTTAAAATGAGATGTAAAAAAGGAACAAGAACACAGTGATATAAAACATAAAGGAATCTAATATTTTTGTCAGAAGCAAGTTTTCTCATGAAAATGGAAAAATGTAATTTAATTTGCACGTTTTTTGTCAACTCTGGTTTATTTTGTTGGTTTTGTTTATTTTGTGCTAAATAAATGTTTTTAGTTTTACTAAAATTATACTGTAATGAACATATTTATATTTTTTGGAATGCTTTTACAAGTATTTCAAGTATATCTATAGTTTCCTTTTTTTTTTTTTTTTTTTTTTTTTTTAGACGGAGTCTCATTCTGTCACCCAGGCTGGAATGCAGTGTCATGATTTTGGCTCACTGCAACCTCTGCCTCTTGGGTTCAAGCGATTCTCCTGCCTCAGCCTTTTGAGTGGCTGGGATTACAGGCATGCATCCCTATGCCCAGCCAATTTTTTTTTATTTTTAGTAGCGATGGAGTTTTGCAATGTTAGCCAGGCTGGTCTCAAACTCCCAACTACAAGTGATCTGCCTGCCTTGGTCTCCCAGAGTGCTGGGATTACAGGCATGAGCCACCATACCTGGTATGTACACATTCCTTTTAAATTTAGAAAGCTAGCCCTTTGTCTACAATATGAGTTGTAAACAGTATTACAGGTTTACCAATTGTCTTTGATTTTGTTCATTATTATTTTTTATTGGATAGAAATTTAAAAATCTTTGCAGCTAAATTTATCAATATTCTTCATGCTTCTACATTTTGTGTCATTCTTTAAAAAGTCTTCTTCATTCTAAGGTTATGAATAAATACGCACAGTTTTCTTTAGGCATTATTATAGTTTCTTTTTCGGAGTTTAAATCTTTGATCTGTATGAAATTTACTTTGGTATAAGGAGTGAGATGAAATTTGTCTTAATTTTTTTCCTAAGTTGTTACTAGTTATACCAAATCCACTTACTGAATATGCTTTTCTTCACTAGTCTGAAATGTAGCTTTTATATAATATTCTATTGCATAGTTATGTGTATTTCTGAACTCTGTACCATTCAATTAGTGAAAACTTATGATGTCCCATAACAGTAGTTTAGGAGATCCAGCATTAAATTAGAGTTACCCTGGATCCAGATCTGTTAACAGATAGAAATTTCACTGTCACAAAATTCAGGTGAGCAAAGATGAAACTTTATTTCCCTACAGCCCAACTTAGTTTAGCTCTTGAATCCCTATGTCTATTTTGTGGTAGAACTCTTAATACAGCCAATTCAAGATATCTCTGTGTCCAATGGGTGATATAAGACCTGGGGGTTGGGGATGAGATAACTTTTCTCTCATCCAGGATTTGGTAAAGGGGGTGAATCTGGTTGATAGCCATCTCTGTCTACTGGCATCTATAAGTCAATCTGTCTGGTCCTTCTCATTGGGCACTGGCATCTAATTATGTCCTAGCCATGGGCCTTCATTTGCTAGTTCCAGGCACCTGTGCCCTCCGTCCCCATCCCAGGACCTCTCTTTGCGTTCCTGAACCCTTTTCACAGGCGGCCCAGGGAACTCTTGTCTGCTTTCCTACACCACCCGGAGGTGCTGCGTCTCAGTGAAGCTGCACTCAGAACCATCCACCAGGACATCTCTCAGACTTGGCCAGTTTTCAGCTGTAGCCTAATATTGGATATAGGTGTCTCTAAGAGGCTTTAGGTATCTCCCGGCTACATCCTGGGAAGGGAAGCAGAAGTTTACTATGCTCCCAGGTCCTCTGCAGAACCACCTGGGATTTCTCCTAGAGGCTTCACCCCAGCTCCATGGAGGCCCTTCTCTCAGGAATTCATATCAATTACTTGTTTTTTTGCTCGCTTTACCCAATTATCTTCTTTCCTCAAGTCTGTGAGATTTGCCTCTGTTCTAGGGAGGCAGCAGTGGTTCTGCTGAGAGGAAGGAAACGGCTTTTACAATACCCTGTGATCTTTCCAACTTTCCAAGTGTTTACAGTATAAACTTTTTGTTCAAACCTTTAGAAATTGAGCAGAGCTTTTGGAACCAAAACAATCATTTGTCTCTAAACATTGGAGCTTTTAATATGATCATTTCTGTTTGAATTTTGAGAGCCTATTTTGGTAGTCATGGGCAATAATTTGGTTCTTCTTGCTGCATCAAGAAGAGTAATGGGCACAAAGAAGCCCTGGGGGAAGGATGCCTGAGAGGAGCCCGTGTTAATATCTCAAATGATTATCTGCAACACTGAGTCGTTGATCTGGCACCTAGACCCCTGTCTCCATCCCTGTGATCACTCCTTTGGTCTTGGGATTCATTTCAACTAGCTGTTGGTCCTCTTAGCTCCTTTCCTCTGCTCTTATTTAGTCCCTGCTGTTATTTTTGTTTTGTTTTGTTTTTTTGCAAATTATATTGTGTGTGGTTTATTACTTGTTTTAAAATTGACAGGTAACATTGCATTGTGGAATAGTTAAATATAACCAATTAACAAATGCATTACCTCACATGGTTATCATTTTTGTGGTAAGAGCACATAACATCTACTCTCTTTACATTTTTCAAGAACGCAATATATCGTTATTAATGATGGTCATCATGCTGTACAATAGACCTCTTGACATTTCTTCCTCCTATCTAACTATAGTTATGTATCCTTTGAGTGACATCTTCCCACATTTGGCTTTCCCCAACCACCCAAGCTGGTAACTACTATTCTACTTTCTACTTCTATGAGAGCAACTTTTTAAGATTCCGTATATGAGTCAGATCATGCAGTATTTGTCTTTCTGTTTGTCTTTCTGTGCCTGGCTTATTTCAATTAATATAATGTCCTCCAAGTTCATCCATGTTGTGCAAATGACAGGATTTCATTCTCTTTTATGGATGAATAGTACTCCATTGTGTATATATACACCACATTTTCTTTATCCCTTCATTCGTCATGGGTACTTAGATTGTTTCTATATCTTCGCTATTGTGAATAGTGCTGTGAAAAATATGAGAATACAGATATCTCTTGGACTTACCAATGTTTTTTCCATTTGGTTATGTAAACAAATGACCTACTGATTACAATTCCTTTAGATATCTACTCAGTAGTGGAATTCCTGGATCATATGATTGTTATATTTTTAATTTTTTGAGGAACCTCCATATTGTTTTCCACAATGGCTGTGCTAATTTGCATTCTCATCAACATTGTATAAGGGTTCCCTTTTCTCCATGTCCTCACCAGTACTTGGTTTTTTTTTTTTTGTCTTTTTGTTAATGGCCATTCTAACTGGGTGAGGTGATATCTCATTGTGGTTTTGATTTACATTTCCCTGGCGATTAGATTTATATTTCCCTCGTGATTAGTAATGCAGAGCATTTTTTTAGCAGCATCCAGTGCTGCGTTGGTCTCTGGGGCATGGGCTTTCGGTGCAACTCAGCACTGCCTCAACCTGTCTTAGGGCTCCCTCTAGTGGTGCAACGTCTATAGCTGTAACTGGTGTGGGAACTTTGCCTATCAAGGAGTCCTGAATCTCTGGACAGGGTTACTGCTGAAGCAAGTACTTGAACAACGTCCCTTACTGCCTTTGAACTGGGGTTCTGCCTAACTTCCCTCACCGCCAATCCTCCCAGGGATCACCGTCCTTGAATCTACCCTCTTTGGCTGGGTCATCATATTGATTGCAAAGCTGTCTACTTTCCACACTTTTGCCTACTGTCTTTTCTGGGAACCTCCTGATATAGTTGTCTATATGTCTCATGTTGCAGTTGCTGGATCTTTTCATATCACCATACCACATCACCCAGCCACTCTGGGAGGGCAGACAGAGTGTTCCAGTATGGGAGGAAGGGGTGTAACACTCATGTAGTATTTGAGAAGGGCCCATAAGAGAGTTATTGCAAGAAAGTCCACATGGTCAAAAGGTGGATTACCAAGAATAAGGCATCATAATGTTGTCCAGTTGAGCCCAGATTAGCTTAAAAGGTCTAGTCTTTGATTCTTCATGTATTATTGTTTTGATGTACGTCTTAGTGTGTTTATGCTGCTATAACAAAATACCTCTTATTGGGTAATATATAAAGAACAGAAGTATGTTTCTCACAGTTCTGGAGGCTGGGAAGTCCAAGATCAAGACAGGGACAAGTTCAGTGTCTGGTGAAGATATTTCTGCTTCCAAGATGACACCTTGAATCCTGCTTCCTCCAGAGGGGACAAACAGTGTGTTCTCACATGGCAGAAGAACAGAAGAGAGAGAACCCACTCTCTTAAGCCCTCTTCTAAGGGCCTTAATCCTGTACATGAAGGCTTTCCTTTTATTATTTAATCACCTCCCAAAAGCTCCACCTCATGATACTATTACAGCGGCAATTAAGTTTCAACATACGAATTTTAGGAGAAATATTCAGACCATGGCAAATTATTTCTGTAGTTAGTGACTCATTTTTAATACATTATCATTTTCCCTCCCATTTAATCTCCTACTCCAAAATATTCTTCAGGCCTAACTCTGAATATTTAGTCATTATAGGGATCTTACTTCATATCAGGAGGTAACTATTGTCATGTTTTTTTTGTGTGTGTGTGCCATAAAAAGCTTGATCTTTTTCTCTGGCCCTGTGTAAATGACTGGTGATTTAAAAAGCCATTTTCTCTAACCAGTTGTTTATGCTTGTTCTCCTATTTGCCATTCAGTAAGTAAATGGCCTTTAACACAGACATTTTGATTTTCAAACAATAATTAGGAAAGAAAGCGCTTCATATGGGGGCTGAAGATTACAGGGAAATTGCACCATCTTCTTTCTTAGTCCAACAATATGTTGCTAAACCAGCAAGATCAACTAGTTGCAACTTCTCCAAACCAACAATATTTTCTCTTCAGAATTGTACCTAAAAGTGAGATTTGCCAAGAAAATTTTGTGTTTTTGAGCAAGTCTAGGTTTTAATTTTTTTTTATTTATCTGCTTCATTAATTGAAAACAAAACAACCATGGAGTAGAAGCTTTAAGCAAGTGTGTTCTAACACGCAAAGAATATGGGACCCACTTGAGTCCCACCTGGATCATTTCAAATGGCTCCCTATTTTTCTGTTCCCAATTAAACTTCCTAGAATGTTCTCACAGGAAGCTCACATTTATAAACTTTTTGAGTAATCCAGGAACTCTTAGAACCTGATAAAATAAAGAGATTTGGCAGGAACATTTCAGCTATGAAGAAGATTTCCCTGTGGGGTATCTTTGTCTATTAATTGGACAGTATCCCTGTCCTAACTGTGAAGAAGTTGATCTCCAACTTGGAGAAAGACAGAAGAGTGTCCATTACTCATTGATTATTTTGGTGGGAGGAAAGTAACAGCTTGTGGACTGTTAGTTTTGTCATCATAACAGACTGAATACCCTGAAAAACCTCTCAATACAAAACACCTAGAAATGATAAGTCAAATATAACGCATAGTCTTTAAAATATTGGGCTCAAAGGAAACAGAAGAAACTCTCATATACCAAAAGTAGTGAGGTGATGTTTATACTAGTCCCCAATCCTGTTTGGGGGATATTTGGTGATCTTGGTGATCAAGAGGATTGGGTTTCTGACATACCAGGACAACAGGAAGGCATTGGCCTAGGCAATGTGGGGAGGTAGAATCAAGGCTCTGCATAATGGCTAGGGCCCTCAAAAGCCTATGCCACCAGAAAAAAAGATGCTCAGGCAAAGGGAAATGAGAAACAAAGTTGTCTGCTTCCCCTGGCCTCTGGGTAGAAAAGAATTCAGATTCTGCCCATGCATGGCTTTGAGGTTTAATTTATATAATCTGAGTGGTCAGAAACTCCAAGTCAATATATTAACATGAAATGGTTCCAGTTTGATAGCACAGCCACCATCTGGAAGAACAACTTAAAAAAATCCTTTCTTGGCAGCCATACGAGCTCACCAAGGGCTCCCTACCATGCCCTGTGCCAAGATTCTCGATAAAATTAGTTGGTTGCTTCTTGCCCTGAGGCAGCCCAGTGAAGGCTGGGGTGTGGTGATCCCATGTTGTAGATGGGGAAGAAGGGAGCAATGGGGTGCATGGGGGCTTCTTAAGACATAGTTCAAGCATAGGGAGTGCCCCTTCTCCCTCTAAAAGGGCCAGATCCCAGGCCTTATCCTCTCCACAGTAACTCTCTTAGGCTCCCCAGGGGATCCAGGTTAGGACAAAGCACTAGGGCTCAGACTGAGGTGTTAGTAACTAACCTAGGCCCTAGCACTGTAAAAATGACAGTTTGATCTCCCCACTGTCCTTCTTTCCCCTGCCTACCAGGGACAAGGCTTCCAGAATGAGATGACCAGTGGGAAATTCTGCTCTTGTTCAGATTAAGTTCTTCCTGCTGCAAGGCTCCAAGCCTCATTCTTCATCCCCAGATCTAGAATGGAATGGATGGTATTTAATTTACAAAAAAATTATATAATATAATTATATATAATATATATTATCAACATAGCTCTCACAGCATACATCTTATAGATAAACTTCACCAACATGAATTTACAAACCAAAATTATGAACATGAGAAAATAAGCTACTAAGAGTGAGAATTTAAAACAAATAAGAAGCAATGTGGCTGGGTGCAGTGACTCGCACCTGTCCCAGCACTTTGGGAGGCCGAGGTGGGTGGGTCATTTGAGGTCAGGAGTTCGAGACCAGCCTAGCCAACATGGTGAAAACTGTCTCTACCAAAAATACAAAAATCAGCCGGGCATGGTGGTACATGCCTGTAGCCTTCACTACTCAGGAGGCTGAGGCAAGAGAATCACTTGAACCTGGGAGATGGAAGTTGCAGTGAGCCAAGAACAAGCCATTGCACTCCAGCCTGGGTGACAGAGCGAGATTCCATCAAGAAAAAAAAGTAATTAAAACAGTAAAATATGGATTAAACAATAAGAGAAAGGAATAAGATACTATTAAAAGTACCCAGAATATTAGGAACCAAGTAAAAATTCTAGAAATGAAAATATAACCATTGAAATGAAAACTTAGTGTATGGGTGAAAACTTAGTGTATGGGACAAACAGCAGGACATAGTTGGAGAAGGAATGAGTGAATTGGGTGACAAATCTAAGGAGATTATGTAGAATGTAGTACAAAGAGATGAAAAGGTGAAAATATGAAAGATAGGATAAAACATATGGAAGGTAAGATGTGTGGGCAAAACATACATTTAGTAGAAGGTATTTCATTCAATTCCTAGCCATTTTACCCAAAAGAACTGAAAATATGTCACAAAATAATTTGTACAATAACGTTCATAGTCACCTTATTAGCAATAGCCAAATACCAGAAACATTTAAAATTTCCATCTGCTGGAGAATAGATAAGTAAATTTTGGTATATTCATACAATGGAATTATACTCAGCAGTAAAAAAGAATAAATTACTAATATACATAACCACATGGATGAATCTCAAAAATGTTGAGAGAAAGAAGCCAAACACAAAAATTACATACTATATAATCCAATTTAAGTGAAGTTTTTTTATTTTTTAATTTTGAGATGGAGTTTCGCTTTGGCCAGGCTGATCTTGAACTCCTGACCTCAGGTGAACCACCCTCCTTGGCCTCCCAAAGTGCTGGAATTACAGGCATGAGCCACCTCACCCGGCCTTATTTATGTGAACCTACAAAATATGCCAGTCTATTCTATGCTGATTGCCTCTGGGGAGGTGCATGAGGAACTTTCTGGGATGAGCATAATATTCTATATTTTGTTTTGGGTATTAATAGCTTCAGCTTATACAGTTGTCAAAACTCATGAACTGAACATATGTAGTATGCAAATTATATTGTATGTAAACTATACCTTCCAAAAAAAATTAAAAAGTAAAAAGTAAAATAAGAATAGAAACCTGGCTGGCACAGTGACTCACATCTGTAATCCCAGCACTTTGGGAGGCCACGGTAGGTGAGTCATTTGAGCCCAGGAGTTTGAGACCAGCCTGGGCAACATGGAGAAACCCTACCTCTACTGAAAATACAAAAATTAGCTATGTTTGGTGGCACATGTGCCTATAGTCCCAGCCACTTAGGGGCTGAGGTGCGAGGATCACCTGAGCCTTAGGAGGTTGAGGCTGCAGTGAGTCATGATCGCACCACTGGGTGACAGAGGATGACCCTGTCTCAAAAAAATAAATAAATAAAAAATAAAAAAATAGAAGAAGAAGAAGAAGAAGAAGAAGAAGGAAGAAAGAAGAAAGAAGAAGAGGAAGAGGAAGAGGAAGAAGAAGAAGAAGAAAGAAAAAAGAAGAAGAAGAAGAAACGAAGAAGAAAAGAAGAAGAAGAAGAAGGAAGAAGAAAGAAGAAGAAGAAAGAAGAAAGAAGAAGAAGAAGGAAGAAGAAGAAGGAGGAGGAGGAGGAAGAAGAAGGAAGAAGAAGAAGAAGAAAAGAAGGAAGAAGAAGAAGAAGAGGAGGAAGAGGAAGAGGAGGAAGAAGAAGAAGAAGAAGAAGAAGAGGAGGAGGAGGAGGAGGAAGAGGAAGAGGAAGAAGAAAGAAGAAGAAAGAAGAAAGAAGAAGAAGAGAAACCAACTAAAGGATACATGCCTGGAAAATGTAAAGAGCCCCTTAAAAATCGATGTGAAAAAACAAACAAAAGAAGAATATGCAAAAAAATACACACAGGAATTTGAAAGAAGAAAAAATGTGTAGAGCCAATAAATACATGGAGAGGGGAAAGTACCAGTAATCAGAGGAATACAGACTAAAACAACACCACCTTGGCACCTATCAGATATCAAAAAATATTAAGTCTGAAACAAGTCTAAAATGCTGACAATGATGTAAGCAATGGCCATTTTTATACACAGCAAGTGAGCGTTTAATTTGGTACAATCATTTTAGAGAATAACTTGGGAAATATTTGGTAAAGGTAAATTATGATCTAGCAATTCTACTCTAGAAGATACCCTAGGTCAGCAGTTCTTAAACTGTTTGGTCCCAGGAGCCTTTTAAACTTTAAAATATTTTTGAGGATACCGAAGAGCTTTTGGCTATGTGGGTTGTATCTAGTGATATTTATCATATTAGAAAATAAAATTGACAAATTAAAAATATATTCATTAAGTCATTTAAAAGGCACTAAGGAAATGATTACATATTAACATGAATGACATATTTTTGTAAAGTAATTATATTTTCCAAAACAAAAATTTTAGTGAGAAGACTGGCATTATGTTACATTTCTGTAACTACGCTTGGCTTAATACAAGACAGCTGGATTCTGTTTCTGTATTCTTTCTGTTGTGGTATACTGTTTTCATTGAAGTCCATGAAGAAAGTAAAGATACACACAAATATGGAATTGGAAAAGGGAGGAGCATTTTAATGGCCTTTTCAGATAACTGTGGCAATTCTTTGATACTCTACCCAAAACTAGCAAGTGGTAGTTTCTTAAATATTGACTTGAAACCATTTCAGTGAATTTTTCATACTCTGTTAAATTAAAATGCACAGTTTATATTATACTGTGAGTGGATTTTTTACCTATGCCTAATTTTGTAACATTTTGCATTGGTCATTTGGAAATTATTGGTTTACTGAATTATGTAGATTTTCAAAATGTTGATCTATTTCCATTATACAATGTCAAAAATCACCACCCATATCATCAGAGAAATTATGAAATATTAAGAAGCTGTAAAGTATAAAAATCCAGGGTTGGATTCAAGTTTTCAAAATTTCTAAATTTTTTTTGAAAGCTTAAATTTTTACCATCAACAACAATACACTCAGTTTTCTTTGGAGTAGCAGGCTCATGTCATTCACTTTTGAGAAAATGTCTGCAAAATCCCCAAGAGTTTAATAATCACAGTCGCAGTCAACCTCTTAAGTAAAAATAATGTTTTGTGTTAATTCATCTTACAACTCAAACAATCACACAAATGCTTTTTCTTGAGAGGACCATTGTGCTTTGGCATGTAACAGAGTATTTTGTGCTTATTTCTTATTCTAATATACAAAATATTAAATAGTTGATTATATAAAGTTGAAATTCAGTAAAATTAATATTCTTCAGTGATTTTTTAAAACCACCAGTGCAAGGAGGTGAAGAATACAATGATTACTAGTATTGCTGGATACTGCTGCCTTGATTCATGCTAAGGTGCCAGCAGTTTACCTACTATTCCTTTTGTACCATCTGTGCAAATGTTAACATGGTGAAAAAAAGATAAATGGTATCTTTCTCTTCTTCTTATGAAAATGGTTTTGGCCTCATGAATTGCTTGAAAGAGTTCTGGGCCCCTCAGGGGTCTGTGAACCATACTTGGAGAATTGTTGGCCAAAGAAACATTTGACTTTGCACACGAAGAACCAGAATTTCCATAGCAACATTTTTATTTTGCCATTGCAAAGATCAGAAATAACATCCCCTACAAAGTGGATAAAAAATTGAATGATACTTGAACCTGAATTCAAATGCCTAAAAAAATGGATTGATACAAAGGAATTATACATAGCACTGAAAATCAGTTCGACATAAATGCAGACATGAGATGTGAAAACAGAAAGATTCATGCAGTATACACTATGTGACATTTAAATATATGCAAAACGTACTATGTATTTTTAAGTCATAAAAATAGGTAGTAAGTGTGTATAGAAATATATTGGAATAATAATTACCAAATTCAGGATGATAGTTACCCGTATGAGATAGGGAAGAAATTACATTTGTGGAGGAAATACATAGAGGGCTTCAGATGCACATGCACTGCTTTGTTTCGTAAGCAGAGGGGTGGTTGTAAGGAGTTTATTATTCTCTGTAGCTCTTTCTATTCTGAAGAATATCGTAATAAAGAGCAGCCTGTCTATAATCATATTCTTTGAAATGTTTGCTTGTGAAATTAAGCAGTCATATAGATGAACTGTTAGTATTGAAACTTTGGCACGTAGATATAAAGTCAGTGACTAACTTCACAGTAATGATGTAATTCTTCTTAATGACACACACATACACACATACTCAAATTCCACTATAAAAGTCTCTTCGTTTTCATTAGGTACAATGCCTACCAAAACTCACTATTTAAATGAAATGATGCTCCCAAAACATCCATTCTCTATTACAGAAAGCATCTCTCAATATCCTCTGTCCACTGTAGGTATGAGACTATTGTGTCCTGCCTCCACAATGTTTCAGATCATCAATTTAGCCTCTGGGTATTTTCAACATTCTCTGGATTTTATTTTCCTTTTTTTTTTTTTTTTGAGACAAAGTCTTGCTCTGTCACTCAGGCTAGAGTGCAGTGGAACAATCTTGGCTCACTGCAACCCTCCACCTCTTCGGTTCAAGCAATTCTCCTACCTCTGCCTCCTGAGTAGCTGGGATTACAGGTGCCCACCACCACACCTGGCTAATTTTTGTATTTTTACTAGAGATGGGGTTCCACCATATTGGCCAGGCTGGTATCAAAGTCCTGACCTCAGGTGATCCACCTGCTTCTGCCTCCCAAAGTGCTGGGATTACTGGCTCACGTGCCCGGCCATGCTATTTTAGTTTCCTCTTCAGGAGGCTCTTTGCCCTCTTAAACTTTGTATCTGAAGTGGCCGTAGTTTGCTCTGCTCCTGTCACTAGAACCCAGAAACCTCTGAACTACCACATATTGCCTGTGAGTCTGTCTTTTCTAGTGGTTTGAAATTTAAAACAAACTGGCTGGGCTTCAGCTTAGTTACTGGTGGCAGAGACCAAAATACACATGATTTTCATAATGACTTTTTCATTTTGGGGGACATCAAATTCTTCACAGGGGCTTTTAGTTAAAACAAACAGCAGAGACAAAACCTTCACAATCTCCCTAACTCCTGTTTTTTTGAAACTGATATCCTGCATATAGAAATATACAAATAAGTAATGGAGAATCCTGATTCCACTTCAGTAAGCCTTGTGAAAGATTGTTTGAAAGTTGAACAGTCTCTCCATTCCTCCACATTAAAATATATTCCTGACTCAGTTGTGACTTACCCGATGCTGTCTGTCTGAGCCGCATGGGTTTGACCACCCACGCCAATTACTTTTATTTTTTTCTATATACTAGCTTTGTGCTAGTGGTTTTCACTGAGGAATGTTATTTTAAATTATTGTAACAATCAGTTTGTTTATAACAATCAGTCTGTTAATCCATGTGTTTTTTTTTAATTCCTTGTTATTCATTTGATCTTCTGTAGCGCCCTTTTGCCCATCCCCTGGCCCTCCTACCCCTTCAAACTAGGCAGAAAGTGTCCATTGCCTCAGAAAAAGGATGTTGAAAAGAAATGAGAAGTAACAGTAAACTGTAAGTTTCAAAACTCTATTCTGAAACTTACAGCAGAGTTAATACTTTGAGAAAAATAGGGTTAAGTCTCAAAGGTCAGGATTAATTTTTTTTTTGTTTTTTTGAGCCAGGGTTCTGTTCTGTTAACCAGGCTAGGGTGCAGTGTGTTACAATTATTGCTTGCTGCAGCCTCAAACTCCTGGGTTCGAGTGACTCTTCTGCTTCAGCCTCCTGAATAGCTGGAACTATAGCTGAGTGCCATTGCATCTGGCTAATAGAAGTCAAAATTTTGAATTTAAAAAATTCATAAGTCTGGCTGGGTGTGGTGGCTTACATATGTAATCCCAGCACTTTGAGAGGCCAAGGTGGGAGGATTGCTTGAGGCCAGAAGTTTGAAGCTGCACTTAGTTATAATTGTGCCACTTCACTCCAGCCTGGGCAACAGAGTGAGACCCTATCTCTAGAAATGTAAACAAAATTTTTAAAAATGCATAATTCTGAAGAACTAGAATATGAATCTTGTGGCATAAATAATATATTTGGAAGAATCTTGTTGCAAAGAGAAACTAGAAAAAACATGAATAAACAGAGAATATTCTGAGTTTGACTGGGTTTATCCTGAATCAATGAACATTGCTTTTTTGCTACCAAGTGAAATGGGATCCAGCGCTGAAGCCATAATTAATTCAAATATAAGGAAATAGAGAAAATTATATTATTTGTATGTTTGAATTTGTAACTAGGGGTTATACCCTTACTTACCCTTCTGAAACATGCTGTTGTCCTTAGGGAGAGATATTGAAGCTGTTGTTGCTATATTACAGTGTTCTCTTTGTAAGACCCTATAGGAAAAAACTCTTGGGTCTCAGCGTTAGGAGAGCTTTTCTTCCTCTGGGCAACTGTTTTTTTTTAGGCTGGGGAAACTCTGACTCATGAATCTGATTGAATGCCTCTCTTAACTGGATGCATGAAAGCAAGGTGTCAACTTTGAATGCTATCTTTTGCTGGGGATGAGTTTTATCTACTTACCTTATCCCAGTGACTATTCTCCCCACTTTGTTTTCCTTTTGCCTTTATGTCTTTACTTACTCTCAGTCTGGTTGGACTTCCTGGGAAGCAGATTCTGAGGCAGTGTTTAAGGCGCAGGATGCTTATTAAGGAACACCTCTGGGACCAACACCTGCGGAAGGGAGTGGAGAGGAATCAGGACTGGGCAGGTGGAGAAACTGAGCTTCACTGTGGCCCCAATGAAGAGAGCTCTGCAGGTAGAATGGCCCCTTAGAGTTGTCTCAACTCTGGCTTGAACGGCCAGGTCTTTACACTCTCTCATCAGCCATTCACTGGATGTCAGCTGCCCCAGGCATGACCTTGGTTAGGAGGCAGTCCTTGAGGGGAATGACAGGTGAGGCTGTCTGCCAACAGCAGTCCCAGCAGCTGGGGCACCAGGTCCTTCACTGAGGGACATTGGTGATGTATCAGTGCCCACCGTACTTACATTAAAAACTCTAGTGTATATTTCTAAAAGAATTTGGGAAAAAAACACTGATAAAGTAAGTAATTAAAGTTAAGTGACTTTTATGTTGTCTCATCTTAAGTGTGATCCTGAGTCTTGGCACACGTCATTTCTCTTCTTTGACTGTGAGAGTGTGAAAGGCGAGGTTTAAAATATAAGAAAATTATATTCTTCCTTCAACATCCAGCATATTATCAACTCTTCAATGGAGGTTTAGTTGACTCCCCAGGCAGAGCCAGCAGCCCCCTCCTCTGTCTCCATCATGCCCCCACATCATGGTGTTGTGATCTCTACACATCTGCTTTTGTCACAGAAAAGACTTCTCTCAAACCTGATCCCCTCTGAATGCTCCCTTTATCATGAATGGCGCTACTGCCATTCATGGTGCCAGGATTCTGGAGACAGTTCCCATCAATCACCACGTCCTGCAATTTGCACTTCTAAAATCTCTCTCTAACCCTCCTTTTCTCTCCATTTCCAGTGCTGCTACTTTCTTTGAAGTTTTCATTAGACCTCTAGCCTGGACTATTGTAATAGTCTTCTATTTTCTCCCAATTTCTCTTATTGCTTTCTCAGCAATCCATTCTCTACATGGCAGCTAGAACCATCTTATGGAATTGCAGATCTAATCATACCATCCCTGTTTTAAACTCAGCAATAGCTCTCCCACAAGCTGGCATGACTTGCCCACCTCCCAGCCCCACCCCCCTCATCCACCACACTAGCCTATTTTTGTTCCTCTAAGGTGCTGCATGTCTTTTCTCTCCAAGGTCTTCTCACATTCAATTCTTTCTGGTCTGTTTTTCTTCGACCTCTCCCTTCAACTAGTAACTTCCTGTGCATCTTTCAGATCTCAGGTACATGTCTCTTTTTCCAGGAAGCCGTCCCTAACTTCCTAACTAGACTAGACCTCTCCTTTCACAATCTCATATCAGCTGTGATTTTTTTGTAGGATAGGTTGCATGGCAATTTCGTAATTAAGAAAATACTTTAACGTTTTTCTCTTCTACTAGGATATGTATCCCACAAAATTTGAGACATCTTGTTTGCCTCAGCATTTCTAATGCACAGCACAGCTCCTGCACATAGGAGATGCTTTATGTATGTATTTACTTATTAAATAAAATAGACTTATTGTCTTGGTCCCTTTGGGCTGCAAAAACAAACTATCTTAGACTGAGTAACTTATAAACAAGAGAAATTTATTTCTCATAGTTCTAGAGGCTGAGAAGTCCAACATCAGGGTGCTGGTAGATTTGCTGTCTGGTGAGGGCCTGTTTCTTATAGCTGGTGCCTTCTAGCTGTGTCTTCACATTGGGAAGGGCAAACAAGCTCCTTTTGGCCTCTTTTGTAAGGGAATGAATCCCATTCATGAGGGCAGAGCCCTCATTATCTACTCACATCCCAGAGACCCCACGTCTTAATACCACCACATTGGTATTAACATATACTACTACCTAATGGTTTTAACATATAAATTTGAGAAGTTGTGGGGGGGGGGCACAAACATTCAGATCATAACATTTATTTACTGAGTTTCTAAAGGCATGGGCAATTTATTTATCATTTTTGAGTCCCCATCCCCTAGTTATGTTGGATGTTCAATAAATGGTCTCTCTTTTGTTCCCTCCCTCCCTCCCTTCCTTCCTTCCTCTCTCTCTGTCTCTTTTTCTCTCCCTTTCTCTTTCTCTTTTTTGAGATGGAGTTTCACTCTTGTCGCCCAGGCTGGAGTGCAGTGGTGTGATCTCGGCTCACTGCAACCTCTGCCTCCAGGATTCAAGTGATTCTCCTGCCTTGGCCTCCTGAGTGGCTGGGATTACAGGCACCCACCACCATGCCCAGCTAATTTTTTGAATTTTTAGTAGAGATGGAGTTTTGCCATGTTGGGCAGGCTACTCTCAAACTCCTGACCTCAGGTGGTCCACCCACCTCGGCCTCCCAAATTGGTAGAATTACAGGCATGAGCCATCACGCCCAGCCTCTCTTTCTTTCTTAACAGAGTCTTGCTATGTTGCCCAGGCTGGAGTGCAGTGGTTATTCACAAGCACAATTATACTGCACTATATCCTTGAACGCCTAGGCTCAAGTGATCCTCCTACCTCAGCCTTCCGAGTAGGCAGGACTATATAGGTGTATGCCATCATGCCTGGCTAATAAGTATTTGCTGAATGAATGTTTGAATCAAACTATGTAAAATGTTGTCTTGGGGAAGAGGGAGCAGACATTATGTCTGGCTGCAGGAGAGAGAACCTGGACTAAACGTTAGAAACGATGGAAAGGCAGAACTTTTCAGAAAATAGTTATATGTTATAAATAACCTAATGGGAACCATATTTGAGCATTTCCATTCAATGTTTTTGGGTTCTGAATGATTAGATGATTATGAATAATTTTTATGATTTTAATAGTTTTTGGTATTTTCTGCAATTGTTTTCATAAACAGAAAAAATTTATTTTAAAAAGATATGAACTGATGATAAAGTAATGAGCTCTCTGTCCCTAGAAGGGTTTGAGCAGCTGGGAATGCCACCTGCCAATGGTCACAAGCAAGGGACTTCTCCACGGGGCAGGGAGGTTGGGCCTGGCAAGTGCTAAGATTCTTCCAATTCCAATAGCCTGTGATACTGTTAACTGAATGATAAATGCCAAATCTCCTTGCTTTGAAGAACTTGGCCTAGTTTACTTGGCTGCCTCACATTCTGCTAGTGGCTTCATTACATTGGAACTTTATTGTGACACTGTTGGCTGCAGTGGAATTTGATTTGTATTTACCTGAGGATGGTACAACAGGATTTCAGGATTTGATAGTATTTCAGGAGATGATAGTGTTATAGTGATAACAAAAATATGAATATATAGGTGAGAATTGTTTATGTGGAAAAGTATAAGATACCCCTCCATGAAGAGTTTGGGAGAGTCCTGATGAAAATGTTCTCAAATCAACACAAACCCTTAGTATTATGGTTAATTTTCCAAAACAGACATTTTCAAACTGTGGTTTTGGCTAAATTTTAAAAATGGACCTTATTCTGATTTTTGTGTTTATGAGATAGTTTGGCAAACAGAATCATTGTTTCTATTAAGAGAAATGACATTTAGACTATTTCCTCATATAGCAATAGCTCTGAATTAAGAAGGAACAGAACACTCCTAAAGGAAATCTGGCGCATAGAAGTGGATCTTTGTTAAGAATAGTGGAACACACGTAAAAGTTTCTTCTGATTACATGAAATGCCAGGAGAGACAGAGAAAGAGAGAGAGAGAGAAAGAGAAAGAGAAAGAGAGAGGGGGAGAGATATGAATAGAATATAAGATAATGAAGTAATAGGATTGATTTCTACAAAACCCATGTAAAAACAATAGTTCTGTTGTCACAATACCTGTTTAATAGTAAATGTGTATATATATGTATTATGGATATTCTACTAATGTGAGTGAAATGGTAGTTAAAAATAAGGCAAAAAATAATTCTAAAATAATTCAAAAAAGGAAAAATTGGAATTTACTATTATTAGCATCCACTCTCCCTCAATTTCCAACATGGTCTCATGGAGCGCTGTTATTCCTAGGCACAAATGAGTCTACCATGTGTTTGAGTACTTTACGTTTTCACATTATTTGAATACTTTATAACTCTTCTAGATTCTCAGTACCAAAGTGAATTCTAATCATTTTATTGCTTGAAAGACAGAGAAAATACATTTTTAAATTCGATGTGAGATTTTCAAAGATTTGTCCATAAAGTCATAAATAACCTATGTAAACACAATGCATCTGATTATCATTTTATAGAAAGTTCCAGGATTTCCAGCCCCCATGCTCTCAGAAAGTTTTTCTCTGAAGTTGGCAAATTCAATATGTACTGGGGTTGGGGGGCAAGGGACATGAGAAGAATGTTCATATGGAATGTGCTCTGCCAAGGCTGGGGTTCTCATGGCGGGACCTAGGAGCTAAGGTTATCATCAGAGCCGGCTGCCTGTTGTGCTGAGTACATGGCTATAAGCCCTTGCATAACTGGGGAATAGAAGGACATCCATGAGGAGGTAGACATCGGTTTCATCAAAGCATGTTTAACAGAACCCCCCCTTACCTAGGCAAGTACCTATAAAAACCAAGCTGTAAGAGTTGTCTTGCTCTTCTGAAGTTCATGAAGTCCCCACCCATTGCACTCATTCTGCTCTGTGTCTCCCACTGCTCTTCCCTCTTCTCCAACTTCCAACTTGACTCCAGGCCTTGCCTTTCTACTCCTGTCTTTGGTATGTTAGACTTTGAAGGTCTCCTCTGGAAATGCTCCTCCTACTTGATCTGGAATTCCTCTTCAGACAGCATTCTAATTTCACCCTTAGGGTCCCCAATCTGTGATAGTGCGTAAAAGACATACCATATTTTTATAGTTTTTGGGTTTTATATTTAAGTCTTTAATCAATCTTACGTTGTTACATATGGTGTAAGGAAGGGGCGCAGTTTAAATTTTCTGCATATGGCTGGCCAGTTATCCTAGCACCATTTATTGAATAGGGAATCCTTTGCCTGTTGCTTGTTTTTGTCAGGTTAGTTGAAGATCAGATAGTTGTAGGTGTGCAGTCTTACTTCTGGTTCTCTATTATGTTCTGTTGATCTATGTATCTGTTTTTGTACAACTACCATGCTGTTTTGGTTACTGTATCCCTGTAGTATAGTTTGAAGTCAGGTAGTGTGATACTGCCAGCTTTGTTCTTTCTGCTTAGGATTGCCTTGGCTATTTAAAATCTTTTTTGGTTCCACACAAATTTTAAAATAGTTTTCTTTAGTTGCAAGAAGAATGTCAGTGGTAGTTTAACAGGAATAGCATTGAATCTATAAATTGATTTAGGCAGTATGACTATTTTCACGATATTGATTCTTTCTATCCATGAACATGGGATGTTTTTCCATTTGTTTTTGTCATTTCTGATTTCTTTGAACAGTGGTTTATAGTTCTCCTTGTAGAGATCTTTCCCCTCCCTAGCTATCTGGATTCCTAGGTTTTTTATTCTTTTTGTGGCAATTGTGAATGGGAGTTTGTTCCTGATTTGGCTCTTGTCTTGACTGTTGAATGCCAGTAATTTTTGCACCTTGATTTTTTATGTCGATACTTTGCTGAAGTTGTTTATCAGCTTAAGAGTCTTTTGATCTGAGACTATGGGGTTTACTAGGCAATATCATTTAGGCACAGGCAAAGATTTCATGGCGAAGATGCCAAAAGCAATTGCAACAAAAGCCAAAATTGACCAATGGGATCTAATTATGCTACAGAGCTTCTGCACAGCAAAATAAACTATCAACAGAGTAAACAGACAACCTATTGAATGGGAGAATTTTTTTGCAAACTGTGCATCTGACAAAGATCTAATATCTAACATCTATAAGGAACTTAAATTTGCAAGCAGAAAACAAACAGCCTCATTAAAAAGTGGGCAAAGGACATAAACAGATACTTTTCAAAACAAGACATACATGTGGCCAACACTCATGAAAAAAAGCTCAGCACCATTGATCACTAGAGAAATGCAAATCAAAACCACAACAAAATACCATCTCATACCAATCAGAGTGGCTGTCATTAAAAAGGCAAAAAACAGCAGATGCTGGCAGGGTTGTGGAAAAAAAGGCACACTTTTACACTGTTGGTGGGAGTGTAAATTAGTTTAATCATTGTGGAAGACAGTGCAATGATTCCTCAAAGACCTACAGACAGAAATACCATTTGACCCAGCAATCCCATTACAGGGTATATACCTAAAGGAATATAAATTATTCTATTATAAAGATACATGCACACGTTTGTTCATTGCAGAACTATTCACAATAGCAAAGTCATGGAATCACTCTAAATGCCCATCAATGATAGACTGGATAAAGAAAATGTGGTACATGGAATACTATGCAGCTATAAAAAGGAACAAGATCATGTGCTTTGCAGGAACAGAAAACTGAATATTGCATGTTCTCTTTTATAAGTGGGAGCTAAACAATAAGAACACATGAAAACGTAGAGGGGAACAACACACAATGGGACCTTTCAAAGAATGGAGGATGGAAGGAGGGAGAGGATCAGGAAAAATAACCAGTGGGTACTAGGCTTAATACCTGGATGATGAAATAATCTATACCACAGGCCTCATGACACAAGTTCACCTATGTAATGAACCTGTACTTGTACCCCTGAACTTAAAATAAAAGTTAAAAAATAAAAAGACATACCATCTCTGTCATCTTGACCCATTCTTTACCCAGCTTCCCTTTCAAGGATGTGACTTGGATAAAGGAGAGCACAGGCAGGGGGGACATAGAGACACCAGAAACATGGCTTGTATGTGGACATCAGCCATCCTTAGTCCTGTCAAAAGAGTGGGTAAGCAACCACAAGAAGAGCTGACCTCATACCTCTGAGGATGGGCGCATTGGGGGCATTTTAACCATTATGTTTTAAAATTTCTTACACTTGCAATATGTTTTACTGTTCACAAAAATGTTAACATATAATTTTGATTACTATGAAACAAACTTGTGTGGAACTCTAATACTTCCTTTTGCTAACTGCTTTACATTTTCTTCCCCCACATTTAAATATCTCTGAAATGGATATGTGTTTTACATATCCACTGGGAATGGCTACGATGGGGTTTCTGTCATTGTCTATAGATGTGCAAATGCCATCTTAGCTCTCTGTGTTGTCGCATTTATACATATATGTGGATGGTTGACAGCACATGGGCTAATTGCTGTTTGCTATGTCTTAAACAGGTTACAATTTGGTTTGACTTTGAAACGTAAAGTTATCATATACACAGAAAAGCACAGAAGCAGAGGACTGGGATGAAATGTGATATTAGTGAACCAAAGAGCCGACATTGAAGTGATCACAGTTCCATATGGTCTTGCAAAGCAACCACTGAATGTTTTGCCTAAAAAGGAAGACATCAACATGTAATTATCATTAAGGCATGGCATCATAGTTACTTAACGGTACATAAAAACTGGAATGTCTTTTTCAAGCACCTATTATGTTAAAGGTTCTCTGCTGGTTAAGTTTAAAGGCTTTATGCTTTCATACAATATTGGTGCCTCTACCACTCTGTAGATAGTATTATCCCCAATCCACGGATGAAAGATGAGTAACTGGCTCAGGTTGGTAATCTAGTTTGATAGATTGAGGGCTTGACTCTTCATGAGCCTGTGCCTCTTTCCCTACCTTGGTAGACGTCTTGCTGATTTTCCAACCCGTTTGTCTTTCAGGAGCATCTCTGGGAAGGATTTGTCCAAAGGATCTATACTCTGGTGCCATTCTGAAACAAGTTGACAGTTTGTTTTTTTTCTTGGTTTCTCACCTAAAAATTTAGGTTTCAGGAACTGGAAATCCTTATTAGGGCATTTAAACCATGGTATTTGTTTCTCTAAAATGCACTTTGAATTCAGCTCACATATTCTCTCACCTTATCTCACAATTGTTTCTGAAAGTGGGTAATGCTTCCTTAAACATGGAATCTTTATTTATGTCTGAGAATAAGTCAGCACCACAAACAGGTCAGCACCACTTAGGTGCTTATAGAAAGTAGGTGAGTGGAAGATGACCCAGTAAATTCACCTTGACATTACCAGCCAAGAATTTTATAGAAAACTCAGTATTAGAAAAGTATTGAACATATGTTTTTACCAAACTCCAGGTTCTCAAGAAATAGCTAGATGAGCTTTTCATACATAAACATTTATATTTCCAATGCTATCTGGGAGGGAAAAAGAATAAAAGTTAAATTAAAATGAAAACCACTTCAATTTCTTTCCATGATTATAATTTTATTCATACCAACATTTTTAAAGGTTTAAGCATGTTTAGAAAAGTGGTTTCTTCTTAGATCAGGATCAGAAATGGCAGCCCTCTTGGGAAAGGCCAGTCTGTGGTAAACTCACCAGCAACCAGGGTGGAAGTGCCAGAAATATTCGTGGGAAGCTGATGATTCTGAAATTCCTAGTGTGATTCTGAACCCAGGAGAATTTAGTTGCATTTGGAATTACTAGAAAGTTCATTATTTACATTTCACACATTTACTTCTTTTTAGATCTAGTTCAAAGGCACTGAGAGTTATGTTCTAGATTACAGGCATCCAATTAAGTAAATCACAAAGACCTTGTAGCAAGTAGTAAAAATAATTCTTTCCCCGCAAATTGAGCTGAGGGGGGCCATTCTCTTCTTTCTTAGGCCAAGCACTCCGCATAGCCACTGTTTTACCACGAGCTCTCTGCTATGAAAGGTTTAAGCACATTGTTGGCATTCAAATTGTGAATAGCTAATGCAGGGTCACCTAATACTTTGTCAGTGTTTGTCTGTTACCAGTTGTTCCTGATTGACTAAAACAGCTGGAGTTATTCACTGACTCTAAAGAACGGGGTGGTAGGTAGGTTTTAAAATAATATTTAGAGAATCATTTAAAACTAAACTCATTCTCATTCTTTTCCTGCCCAACTTCATAGGAGTTGTCCATCTAATCCAAGGTAAGTCCCCTTTCCATACCCTGAATGTATACATCAAAATTAAATTTACCATCTGCCTTACCTCTCAAACTGTTGCTTCTGAATTTTCTATTTTGTGAATATCACCATCATCATCTACCAAGATTCCCAAGCAAACGCTTAGGGATCAGCAGAAACTTTTTTTCCATTGCCAAACTTCAGAGCCATTCAATCCACCAGTGTTCTGTCCATTTTACTAAACCAATATTTTTCCTGCCTGTTTATTTATCTCTATTTCCTTTGTTACTACATCAGTACAGATCCTCACTACCTTAGAAGAGCCTCCCAAATGGTCTCCCTGCTACAATTTTTGATATTCTTATAATCCATTCTCTATATCACTATTAAGGTTATCTTTGTAAATGCAAATCTGCTTAAAACCTTTTAATGGTGCTTCATCATCTTATTTTTAAAGTTTTTTCTTTATGTTGCCATACAAATTAATGCTTCATCATATTAAGGAAAAAGTTTAGACCCTTGGCATGGAACCAAGTCCTACATCATATGGTCCTGCAGGCCTTTTCAGTATCACTCTGAACCATTTTCCATACACCCCTTATGTTTCAACCTTAGAGAAAAACTTACCTTTCTGCAAACGGACCATGTTTCCTCTCCTTCTTTTGCATCTGCAAGGTGGTTCACTCTACTGACCATTTGCTCCTTGTTTGCCCACAGCAATCCCACTAGTTCTTTAAGACTAGCTCATTTTCTGTCAACTCTGGGAAGCAGTGAGAGAATCCACTCTGAGTTTAAAGTCACTTACAATGGTGCCTTTGCTTGTGTTTCCACAGGATCCTGTACATACCTTCATCAAGGCACTTGCCACATAGTACTTATATTTCTGTTGTACATATATGTCTCTTCCACTAAACTTTAAAGCCCTTGAAGAGAAAAACTGTGTCTTTTATCTTTGTATCTCCAAGCCAAGCATGGCACCTGTTGCTTAGTAGGTGCTCAGTTAATTGCTGCTGAATAAAGGAGTTTTGATCCTTTCTTACCGTTTCTGGAAACTTTACTCAAGTAAAGTAATTTTGTTCCTCTTTCTTTGTGTATTTTTAACTCCTTCATCTTTCCCTGGAGTCTTACTCATTTTAAAAAAAAGCAAGAAAACACATGCTCCATCTTAGCCCCTTCATCATAGCCCCATTTTGTTGAAAAAAAAAAAAAAAGTCCAATTATAAACTCCTAACCTCCCGTTGACTCCCAGCCTGCAAAAGGTTGATGTTTACTCCCTCACTCCAAGGGAATTCTTCTTACCAATGAAACCAGTTGCTTCCTGATTGTGAAAGCCAAGCTTTATCTTAAGCGATTACTCTTCAGGATTTCAATTTGTTGCCCTGTCTGTTTTACCTGAAAGCTCCTTATTAATTTGGCTTTTGTGATATCATTTCCCCGGTCTGCATCTTTTCTGAACACTAATCAGCTATGCCAGCTGCCTTTACTTAAATGCTGGTGTCTCAAAGAACCCTTATTAATTCTTTTGTCTTCTTATTCTCTCTGGGTAATTTCATCTAATTTTGCATCATTGGTGACTACCTATATATCCAGTGATCCTGAATTTTAACCTCCAGAACTCTATTTCCAATGTGTAATAAATTCTGTGACTCACAATACCCTCAAACTTTAAACCCTCAAAATTGAATTGTTTCATTTCACAAACATTGCCCCTTTTATATTTCCTATCTTAGTAAGTTAGCAGGAGGGTCAAGGTGTTGACCATTCATAATCTTTCTTGAAGTTTCTATACTAGACTACATAATAAATAAATTTCAAGGAAAAAGTTATCCCCTGCATGCAGCCCAACTTAGCTTTTGTATTAGTTATCACTGCATAACAAATCACCACAATTTAGCGTTTAAAACAGCATACGTTTATTATCTGAAAGTTTCTGTGGGTCAGGAGTCCAAGCATGGTTTAGCTGGGTCCTCTGCTCAGAGTTTCACAAAGCTGCAACCAAGGTGTTCGCTGGGGCTGGGCTTTTATCTGAGGTTCAGATGCTTCTTCCAAGATCACATGGTTGTTGACAAAATTCATTTTTTTGCAGCGGTAGAACTCATGGCAGCTTGATTATTTAAGGCCAGTAGGAGAGAAGGTCTCTGACTTGTTCATCCTCTTTGAAAGGGCTAGTCTGATTAGGTCAGGCCCACCCAAGGGATCTCTTTGATTAACTCAGAGTCAGCTGATGAGAAACCTTATGCACATCTACAACATCTCTTCACTTTTGCTACATAATGTAACATAATTATGGGAGAGATGATCCCATCAGTTTTGCCATATTCTGTTGGTTAGAAGCAGGTTACAGGTCCCACCCACACTCGATGGGGGAGAGAACTATACCAAGGCATGGATCAATGAGGATCACTCTAGAATGCTGTCTATCATAGTGTAATTATATATATATATATAATATATATATAAATTATATATATATATATAAATTATATATATATAATGAAAAGAATAGATGTTTGTAATTTGGAGGTATTTAAAGGTTGAATACAAAGAAAAATTATAGAACTTTAAAGTGTTAAATTTTAATGGAGATGGCACATTATTTTGAAGATGGAGAAAATGGCTTTCTATGTTTATTGTATATTACACTTACTGCCTTGGGCAGGATATATGTCCAAATATCTAAACTATAGATTATATTATATGAACTTAAAGGGAATAATTAAATAAGTAACTCTGAAAGACAAATATTTAATGACATAACTGGCTTGATTTGAGAAGCATTTTACCATGTGTTAGCCTCATTTGTAGTAAGAGAGGATCATGTAATTATATCTCTGTAAGTAAGTTATATGGTTTTTCTCAGTATAAATTAGTTTAACATTTCTAACAGTTTTTTTTTTTTAATTTTTCTTTTAATACCTTTGGCAGACTGTGATTTTCATCAGAAGTGCTAATCTTTCCTCAGGATGGGTAGTTCAAGCATCTTTTCATGTTGCTTTCTCACAGTTTTAAATGACGTATCTACAGAAGTTCTTTTATCAGTGAGTTTTCCCTTCCTGGCCCCATGCCATCTGAGGGCATACTCTCTAGCTCTTTTTTTTTTTTTTTTTTTTTGTAGGCATCAGATATATTCTGAAGTCAATACTAAAGCTGTTAGAGTATGACATTTACTAAGAATCCTGCCATTTTAGGCCCTTCTTCTTAAAGGACAACAATTCCATTGGTATTTAGTAAAAAACAACATGGTTTGGTAAATTTAGCTCTTTTTCTTGACATTGGCAATGATAATACAATGCCTGTGGTATATAATTGTCGTGGCTGACTTGTAAATTCCTATAGATATGTGGTTACTTCTCTACTTTCCCTCTCTTTGGCTTGGGCAACTGCCACATTGATGCACTGGAGCCATTCTTCTGCATTCTTCTCATCCTTGGCCTTAAAGACATAGGTTTTATTGTCTGTGAAGATTTCGAAAGCCCGGGGGAGAGAGCGATCCCTGCGTTTCTTGGCCACAGCTTTCACACTCTGTACTTTGCTGAGTTCTATTGGGCAGTCATCAGGGTCATCTTTCTGAAATGCATGGGAAGAAAAGAACATGAGCTGGCTGTTACTGTAGGCAAGGATCTGTGACTACTGGAGAATTTTCTAAGAGGGCCAGAGTCCTTTCACTTTTTATGGCTCAAGACCTTTGTTATTTTGGGTGCTAAGGCCTCAGAATCATTACGATAATGGAAGGAGTGAGCAATCAGGCCTTTGCTAGAGTATGCACAAGATAACCAATTTATAGAATATTATTATAAAGTGAGATTTGGGAAAATTCAGAGTTATTTCATTTTCTATTGATGTTATGTTAATAGAGCAAGGTGCCAGGGTACAGTCTGGAATGCCATTAACTTATAATTTCAGATAGCTTGGGAGGCATGAAATTGAATTTTCCTTTGTGCTACCTCTGAGAAGGATTTTGCCAAATCCTTAATTGAATAAAGAGGTTTCCAGTGTTTGCATAGACCAAACTGTTTTTGAAACTCTCTGCAGCTTTGGAAGCATGCTTTGTGTACACAGTAAGAGAAGGAATATTTAATAGTGTTGCATTTGCCTTGTATTAAAGCAAAGTATAAGGATCTCTACAATACCAAGGTTATCACACTGGGCTAAGATAAATGATTTTAAGGGACCAAATATTTCTTTAAAGCAATTTCATGTCTTTAACATGAATACATTTTGTCTACCAAAGAAAGTACCTATGGTTGAGAATCTTGCCAATTATCCTTGCCCACCTCTCCTCTTGGAATCACCCTCCTTTCACTTTGCAATGAAAAAGCATTCTCCTCACTCATCTCATGCTTTCTATAATGTTTTGTCCAATGTGAAAGAATTGCAGAAGCACCAAGCAAAAAAGCAATTCCAACTATCGACGTTAGAGAAGTATCCATCAACCAAGGCAATGTAATCACTCCTCATCTATTTCATTCTGAGATGCATTTTCAATAGTATTTCAGTTTTTAATGTTTAATAATCATTAAGTTTGGCATTATACTTATGGATTTTCATGAAAGATACAACTTTTTCAAAAGATAACTGAATCATAAAAAATAACAGAGACAGATGGTCATAAGAAATTAGAACAATTAAATTTCAATTTAAAATTTCAATTTATAGTTTTACTGCAGTGAAAAAATGAAATGCCATTCAGGATAAAATGCTGTGATAGAGGTAGAACAGAAGCATGATTTAAAAAAAAAGAAACAATGTGAACGTTTCTATTTAAAAAAGAGCTAATTTATGTATTAAAAAATAGATAGTGTTAGGTATTAAACTGCTATAGTATTTTAATCCAATGGTTACATTTAATGGAGAGATGTAATCTTTTTGTTTTAAAATGTCAATATTTACAATTCAACAGAAATAACAGTCTGGGCAAGTGTTTAAACTTATGATAAAAGTGTTGCTGCAACTTAAAATGCTGCAAGGTATTACATAGATTTTTTTCAAAATTCTTTTAGGGTACACAGGATAAAGTTTGAAGACATACACACTAGACAATACTTTATTTGCCTAATTTGGTTATAGTAAGTATCTGACAGTAACAAAATTGCATTTCTTTGAAGTAGTCTACAATCTCAGAGATTGATAAATGAAGGACTGATTAAGAAAATTAAAAGTTACCATAGTAATTTTAAGATGGACTGTCAATCAACTGAGATAGGAATAGACAGAAAGTCAAAGGACACTGTTGCCTAGCTGGTTGGTGGAAATCAACCAGCAATGCAAAAGTGAAAGATTAGAGAATTTCATTAGAGTCTTTTAACCTCAGTTCTCATTTTAAAATGCACATTTCTTTCATTTAAAAGGGTCCCTTTCACAAGGATCTGAAGCTTCAGCAGGACTGTTGACCACCGGTAGGTTATTGTTTCCCTGGAGATTAGAGGTATTTTGCTGTGGCCTTCATGCTATATTAAATTATTTCCCACTATTTGAGCCACAAGTTTTGTCAGAGTTGTGGAATGTCAGGCCATTATTTCCAGATAAACATGTCAACATGTTAGCTAATTATAAAATTGATTTTTCTTTAAACTTTATTTAAAAGCCATGAATCAGAAAGTATAAAGGTCATTATTCGAGTTTAGAAAAACCCTTATAGATTAACTTTGCTTTGTCTTAAGGGATCTGGAAAATTATTACATTTTTATTTCTATTCTTGATTTCTGGAATAAAAACAGAAAATTCAGACAGTCATTTTAAACACTTTAAACATACTTTAGTGTGAACCTATGCTAAAAAAAATGTTTCTTTAACTCTCCAATAGCTTCTAAATTGAACTGCCATAATACTTTCCTTTAGAAAAGATGTTCAGTCACAGAAAAGTTCATCTGTATATGTTGTAATACACACAGATGAATAAAGTAACATGAATACACAGTAGGTATCTCAAAAATATTCTTTTTCATTCAAAAAAGTAACAGAAGACTTATTAATTAAAAAAGCACTGGTCAGAATTTGCCATAATTCATATATATGATACTAGATTCTTGTTGACTAAAATGTTCAAATAAGTTTTATAATGAGTACTCTAAATATATAGTGAATATGGCCCAGAATGAATTATAATTTTTAACTAATTGAATATTTTTCATTAATTGATTCAGACAGTTTAGTTTATGTGATTGTTAAATTTATGTGTCAACTTGACTAAGCTAATGGGTACCCAGACAGCTGGGAAAGCATTATTTCTGCATGTCTGTGAGGTGTTTTGGGAAGAGGCTGGCGTTTGAATTAGTGTACTGAGCAAAGAAGATCCATGCTCACCATTGTGAGTGGGCATCATCCAATCTATTGTGGATCTGAGTAGGATAAAAAGTTGGAGGAAAGGTAAATTTGCTCTCTCTTCTTGAGCTGAGATATGCATTCTCTCTTGCCTGTGGACATCAGAGCTCCTGTTGTTTTGGGCTTTTAGACTCTGGAACTTACATCCCTCCCTCAACTCACCCTCATACCCTGGTTCTCAGGCCTTTGGCCTCGGACTGGGAGTTATATCATTGACTCCCTTGATTCTCTGGCCTCAGGACACAGACTGAATTACACCACCAGTTTTTCTGTTTCTCCAGCTTGCACACAGCATATCATGGAACTTCTCACCTTCCATAATTTCATGAGCCAATTCCCATAGTAAATCTCTTATATATCTTTATATATCCTATATATATATGATGTATATATATATCCTTTATATATCTGCTTCTATGGAGATCCCTGGTGAGTACAGTTTACTACTGGCTCTGTATTTTAAGTATACTTGGGAAACAGTAAACTCATTTAAGAACATGCTTTGGTGTAACACTGCCAAGTCTTGACCCCAGTTGTACCCTTTCTTACCTTAGTAGCTCTATCCTTGGACAATCCAGTCAGTTTCTTTGACTCAGTTTCCTCATCTATAAAATGGCAATAATAGCAGTGCTGGCCTAATCGGATTGTTTTGAGGATTGTTTGAGGCAATCCAAGGTGTGGCATGATAAGCACTGAGAAAATGCCAGTCCTTATGATTATTTTCTAAAATAGCCAAGAAGTAGATCAAGATTTGATTCCTCTTGATCCTGAATCAGTAGAGTTTAAAGATAAATAAAACCAATTTGAAAATAAGATAACTTTGCATTATTGATAGGAATAGAATGCTACTTCAGAGGCTTCCGACTGAAAATTCACAATATGGATAATTACTGAGCATCCTTTTCAAATGGAAAATTATATTAAATAAATATTTGTTAATTTGATCATAATTCTATTATATTCGCTAACTGAATATTAAATAGATGAAAGACAGTAACATTTTAATCAGAATTAAACTTTGTTGACTATAAAAAGTACCTAAAGTAAATCAGCCTCCATTTTTTCCTCCTTGCCTATGTCCTCCTTTTTTGGACCCCCACTTCAAAATATAACCTATAGTTATAAAAAAATCAGAGCCAATATCATAAGTTGTAAATTTGTGTACATGGTCCACAAGGAAACAAAGGGCATGGTCTCTGAGTCAAGACCGAGTCGTCCTTCCGCAGTTCATCTTCTAAAACTTAAGTCAACTAAAACAAGCTTCCATAATAAACTGGAAGGGGACAGTGAACCAACTAACATAGGAATAAACAGGCTAGACACAGACATATGTAATGAAACAATGCTGTAAGATGGTGAAATGGAGATGGAAGAATTATCAAAGTTTAAACTCAAGACAAAATGTCTAGCTAATTGGTGGAGATTAAGACCTTAAAAATGCAAGTGTGAAAGATGATGGAAGAACTTACAGACTTTCCTTTTTGAAACAGAAGTTGATTTCCAGCCAGTGTAAAATAACGTGTTTTCCACCTTTTGATGAACTTCCATCTGACTTGCTTCTCTTTAAGTTTTCCTTCTATGAGAGGCTGGCCATCTTGATTTATAACTGTTGAAGGTAGCAGAATGATCAAGCCATTTATTTTCCATTATTTATTTGGTAGGTGATCAAAAGTCAGAACTGTACAGTGTACTAGAACCTAGTTAGCATATCTGGAAAGTAGGCTAGTAAATTATGAATTTGGTTAACCTTTCCTCCTTTGTCTCTAAAAGAATGCGCAATTCAGATATGACAGTGGAAAAGTGTTGAAAGCCCTCATTGACATTTTCAAAAGGAATTGGTTCACACAAAGAGCATCTGGTTAGCAGTATTTAAAGTTTCTCGGGATATCCAGCTTTCTGTGCTTGGCTTCTCTGTTTCATGGTGTTCCATTTCTAGTGTTGGAATGACCAAATTAATTTGGAACAGTTTGAAATTTTGGCACAAAGTACCTAGTATGCCATAAGCTTCATTTTGATTTTGCCAGTAACTAGGTAATAAAAAACAAATTTCCATGCTTTATGACACATGAACTGCTGGAAATATAGCTTTAAAAATAATCATAAGCCCAAGTGTATTTAGCTATTTGGCAGCAAAAGTCAATGCAGCACTCCAAAAGACATGTTTCCTAAAGCCACAACACTAAGCAGCAAAGGCAAACTTACCCAACACTTGTACATACTATTCTCATTCTCTGGAACACACGTATTCTCTCTTCCCTCTCTGTACTCTCATCTTCACCTAGTCAACAACTGATCATTTCACATTTCAACTTAAATGTTGCTTCCTTTGGGAAGGCCTCTCCAAATCCAGATGAGGATGGTTTTCCCCATATGTTCTCATGGCACAAGGCATGTTTTTTATATATCAGGGGTTATCATTTGTAGATAGTTGTTAGTGTTTATGTGATTAATATCTTTCCGTGTCATTCAGTTGGAAGCTCCACAAGGGAAGAGTCTGCTTTGTTCAGTGTTGAACCACCAAGCATCTAACATGATGCCTGGCAAATAGTAGGAAGTCTATAAATATTTGTTGACTGAATGGATTAATTTTACATTGAAGCAGAGTGTGCATGATTACAAATGATCACAGAAGATCCATTGCAATGTCAGAGTTTAGACGCTGAACTGAAGAATTTTATTTCTTTTACCAACAAAAGACTCACTCTTCAAATTCAGATGAAAACATCTGATTTCAGCGGGAAGGGGCAATGGAAAGTTCAATCTGTAGTAGGACAATATTTATTTATATACATTTATCTTCAGTTTTCATGGCACCTTGAAAGCAATAAGATTTGTTCCGTCGCCTTGAAAAAATTCTGGAGAGTGCCTCTTTGACCATATGAACACAACCTGCCCTTTGTACGCTACTATTTTTTTTTTCTAATATAGGTCTAATAATTGCCTCACGGGATTGTCCACCTTCACAGAGCATTTTCAGTATATAAATAATAAAACGTACAGTTTTTTTTGAGGGGGGGAAACATAGTCTACTCTGTCACCCAGGCTGAAGTACAGTTGCACAATCTCCGCTCACTGCAACCTCCAACAACTCTTGGATTCAAGTGATTCTCCTGCCTCCGTCTCCCGAGTAGCTGGGACTGCAGGCGATCACTACCACGCTTAGCTAATTTTTGTATTTTTAGTAGAGACGGGGTTTTGCCATGTTGGCCAGGCTGGTCTCAAGGTCCTAGCCTCAGGTTATCCGTCCGACCTGGCCTCCCAAAGTGCTGGGATTACAGGTGTGAGCCACCGTGCCTGGCTGAAATGTAGAGTTTTCATAAACAAAGTACTACTAAGGCTAGTTTGTTTATTTATTTATTTATTTTCGGATGACTATGCAATTGGCTGTTCCAGTGTCAACTCCAAATTAAGGCTAAAAACTGGCCAGCTGCCTCGACTCATGTCTGTAATCCCAGCACTTTGGGAGACCAAGGCGGGTGGATCACCTGAGGTCAGTAGTTTGACACCAGCCTGGACAACTTGGTGAAACCCCGCCTCTACTAAAAATACAAAAAATAGCTGGGTGTAATCTCAGCTATTTGGGAGACTGAGGCAGGAGAACTGCTTGATCCCGAGAGGCAGAGGTTGCAACTGCCCTCCAGCCTGGGCAGCAGAGTGAGACTCCATCTGAACAACAACAACAACAGCAACAACAACAAGAAAAACACTGAAAATACATATCAAATAATGAAATATATTGTAAGATAGTGATAAGGGCTATGATGAAAATAGAACAGGGAGTAAATGACTTGGAAATTTGGTGTGCACGCATTTGAGTGATCAGGAAAGAGCTTGGATGTTTAAGGTTTGATCTGAGACCTCAGTGATGAGACCTCCAGTCTTCTGAGAAGCTCCAGTGGAGGCTACTACTGAGCATAGCAGAGGCAGTGGAAAGCAGGAACTTACAATCAATATCAATAATGTAATTTCAGAGTACTTTGCTTTGATAGGAATTGTCTGATGTGGAGCATTCTTAAAGCTAGTAACGCTCTTTGCACATTTAAATTTTCCATAAACATGGTGGTTTCCTTTGTGCAACCACATCTACGGAGACTTCAGTTAAAGCATTTAGGCCACTATGTCTCCCCAGTGGGTTACACGTTCTTTGAGAGCAGGAACAGCTTTAACACAGTGTCTGCCTAGCCTAGAGTCTCAGTAAATATTAACAGTGCAACATTGAGTCATAAAGGGTGCAGCAGCCTATCTGGGATGAGGAAAAAAGGTTTCAAGAGGTGACCCAAGTGGAGAAAAAAGGGGAAAAGTAAGTAAAAACAAACAACAACAACAAAATACCCAAGCTGAAATTAATTTAAAAAATTTAAAAACACCCATTTTTCATATTTTCAGGTGAGAGAAAATGGTAATCTAATTGTTACATTTGAAGATTTTGAATATTAACTTAGGGATTTAGATTTGAATCCTCTAAACTATGGTTTTCTAATCAGCAAGCGAAAATAATAATGGCCCCCTCCTTAACAGGAATACTGGGAGGTCAAAAATCAAAAGAAAAAAATTTATGTGACGACGCTAGGGAAATAGGAAGGCATAAGGCACTACTCCCTCACCCTAGCCGCACTTCTAGGAAAAACTTTACAGTTTGTGATCACTGCTTTCTTGCCACGTTTTTTTTCTTTTTTTTTCCCCTAAGACAGGGTCTTACTTTACTCCAGGCAGGAGTGCAGTGGTCAGGTTTTGGCTCATTGCAACCTCTGCCTCCCGGACTCAAGTGATTCCCCTACCTCAGCCTCCTGAGTAGCTGGGACCACAGGTGCGCACCATCACACTTGGCTAATTTTTTGTAGTTTTTGTACAGTCAGGGTTTCATCATGTTTCCCAGGCTGGTACCATGGTTCTAATGGCAAGATGATTTAATGTAATGCGATTTAATAATGATACATTTTTTGTGTCTCAGTCTTTCATATTTACTCAGAGAAACATTTGAAATAGTTACGATATCTGAGATAATTTGAAATAATGATTGACTTAGGTAATATTTAAGTACATGGATCCTTTTGGATCTGACATAGAGGATTAGCTAGTTTCTCAAGGCAGATCCAGATGTTTCACTTGAAGAGTTACGTGTGAGAAAAGTTTACAAGGAACACTTGGCAAAATTGTTGGAGTCCTTAAAGACATGGAGTGAATGGGATATAATGGCTATGATGAGAGAGTCAAGACAGAATGATAGGTTTTCTAACAACAAAGGATGAAGGACTTCAGAGACAAACTGGGAAGCAAAGACTTTTCATTATAGCCCAGTGAAAATCAGCCCTAGGGAAAAAAATCAATGGAAAGAGTTTTAGGAAGGAAATGTTAGCAGAACTTAAAAGAAGCTGAATGTTAGGCCCCAGATTTAGGCATTGGAGTCAGTTTCAGAGAAGTCAGTAAAAGCCAAGCTATTTGGAGCTAAGAGATTAACTTAAAAATAATTTCAAAAAACGAAACAAAACAAAATTTTTCTAAGTGCTATCCCATATCCTAAAAACCGTTTTTTTGTTTGTTTGTTTGTTTGTTTTTACTGTTATGTTTAACATATGCGTGGCTGGAGACGTGTAATTTTAAAGGTCTATTGTCCGTAGTACGTCCTTTTAAGCAAGGGATTCATATATGATATCACAGCCTCTTCACAGCTAAAACAAGAAACTAATTTTTTTCTAAGATTATCATATTCCATTTGAAAAGTAACATGTGGAATGATACTATGAGGGTATGATCATGTATCATCTAAAACAATCTTGTTTGTATATAGAACATAGAGGATATTCAAACATTTTCTCGCTTTCCAATTAATACATTATTTCATTCAAAGCACCACAATTTGGCCAGGTGTGGTGGCTCATGGCTGTAATCCCAGTGCTATGGGAGGCCAAGACAGAGGGATCATCTGAGGCAAGAAGTTTGAGACTAGTCTGAGCAGCATAGTGAGATCCTGTCTCTATAAAAAAATACAATAAAATAATTAGTTGGGCACGGTGGCATGCACCTGTAGTCCCAGGTACTCCGCAGGGTGGAGTGGTGCTGAGGTGGGAGGATTGCTAGAGCCTCAGAGGTCAAAGGGTGCAGTGAGCTATGATCATATCATTGCACTCCACCCTGGGTGACAGAATGAAATGCCATCTTAAAAAAAAAACAAAACAAAAACACCAAAAAACAAAGCATCACAATTTGGCTAGGACATTCTCTATTAACGTGGATCTGTTTGTTTCTTTAAATATCAACTGGCTGTAAAAGCTATGGGTTATTAAATTTAATTTCCTAGCGCAATTGGAACCCAAACTGTTACTCTGTTTATCAACTTAAAAGTTTTTCAGAATGCAATACAAATGTTTATATGTTAATTGTATCCATTTTCTGCACCAAGTTAAAAATATTTGTTGATTAAAAAATGAATTGTGAAGGTGTTGATCTTATTTAACATGCAGTTGATGAATAAGTATAATAATAATAGGTCTCCTAGAGCTGAGAAGACCCATAGCGGAAGAATAAAAAATAAAGAATATTCATCTGTTCATTTATCAATCATCCATCCATCCCGTATGTATTTTTGAGCACAGTTAAATTGTAAGACACTACGTTTAGATCTGAGGGGTTACAAAATCCTCCTCACAGGGAGCTTTAATTTATCATCTAGGGAAGGTAAAGCATTTTATAAATTCTACTGCTCAGTGTAGAGTTTTTCAAGTGCCACCGAGAAGTGTAAGCCACATGTTACAGCATTGGAAGAGTGGAAATTCCATTTCTAGTTGGGTCAAGGTGACATGAGAGCTGGGCCCTGATGAAGAAGAGAGAATTTTCCTGATAGAGTGCAGAAAAGTATCATGGTAGGAAGGTAGGTGTGTGAGGGAAACACACAAAAGAATCTGAAGAAGCCAGAAGAATCAACAAACTCAGAAGCAAGTATGTAAAGCAGTTGCTCTGGAATAGTCATGGGCTGAGGGCTGAGGGTAGAAGTCAGTTCAAGGTTTTCTAGGTGTAAGATCCAGGAAAGAAATTGGGTATCAACGTCATATTGGACTTTATGGGTAAGTTTTTCTGAAGCCCCATTAGAAAGGACTAAGGAGGGGCCTAGAGAATGTGAGGGTCCAGCCATCCAGGCATGAAGCCTCATGGGCCCCAGATGCAATCAGTGATGTGTCATGCAGGGTCTTGACAGGAAACAGATAGCATCTTGAGCTGAGCAACTGAGGAGAGTTAATAGATTATTTACTCAGGTGTGGGCAAGGTGTAGGAAAAGCACCATAGTACTCTGGGGGCAGTAACCATACAGGCCTAATACCCCTCTGCCTGAAGTGGAAAAGGCAGAGAACAGTTGGGACTCAGTGGAAGACTGTATGGAGAGCACTGTTTGATAGGAGCTGCGGCCTGAAATAGAGGACACTGTCGACCTTCAGTGTCCAAGCAGGTGTGGGAGCCAGCAAATCAACAACTCAATCTCATCCTCCTCCCTCCCTCTGACCTCGTACTGGTGTCCCCAGTGGTGGAAGGGACCTGAAAGCCAGAGGTAAAGGAGGCTATTGACACAGTCACTGCATGATGGCCTGTGGACATGGAGCTGGGCAGGAGAGATGGAGAACAGAAGTGATCAAGCACAGATTATACATCAAAGTTAGCCAAGTTCAGATAAATGAGAGAACTTCAAAAGTTCATTAAAAAAATGATATTAAAAGAAAAAAATAAAAAGTGGAAACTGTATTTCTCAAAATCAACTCCATCAAGTTCAAGCCACTTTGGTAAGTGGTGACATCAGCCATTTAGTCCGTCATGAAAGAGCTGAGGGTCCTGGGAATTTAACCATGTTGATGCAGTCTTTTTAACATTATTAACTGAAGCAAAATAAGTGCCCTTTGAAAATTTTTTAAGATTAGGAAATAAAAAGTCAGAAAAAGCCAAGTCAGGATTGTCAGGTGGATACCTAATGATTTTCCATAGAAACTCTCACAAAATCACCCTTGTTTGATGAGAAGAACAAGCAGGAGCATTGTCATGGTAGAGCAGGACTCTCTAGTAAAGCTTTCCTGGGTATTTTTCCTTCCTTCCCTCCTTCCTTCCTTCTTTCCTCTTTTTCTTTCTTTCTTTTTTTTTCAGGGCCTCACTCTGTTACCCAGGCTGGAGTGCAGTGGCACAAACATGGCTCACTGCAGCCTCCACCTCCTGGGCTCAAGTGATTCTCCCACCTCAGCCTCCCTAGTAGCTGGGGCCACAGGCACGTGTCACCACACCTGGCTCATTTTTTTAAAAATTTTTATTTTTGTAGAAATGGGGTTTTGCCATGTCGCCCATGGTCTTCAAACTCTTGGGCTCAGCTTCCAAAAGTTCTAGGATTGCAGGCATGAGCCCTGTGCCCAGCCCCTGGGTGTTTTTCTGCTAAAATTTTTGCTAGCTTTCTCAAAACACTCTCATAATAAGCAAATGTTATCATTCTTTGGCCCTTTAGAAAGTCAACAAGCAAAATGCCTCTGGCATCCCAAAAAACTTGCTATGACCTTTCTTCTTGATAGATCTGCTTCTGTTTTGACTAGACCAAAGTATTTATGCCTACAACTTGCCAATTTGTAGGTATTTTGTGCTATAGACATGGTCGTGGTTGTCTTATTGTGGAGGAAGGGTATAAAGGAGTTAAAGGGGGAAAACCATAGGTCCAAATTATGGAGAAAAATCCTTTTATCTTCTGGTGGTGGAATTGTAGCAAATGAGATGCCTCCAGTGGTTTCTTCTCAGTTAATAAGCATTTAGCATTCATGTTATTTTTGTCATGGAAGGCTGAGTTCCACTTTTTGTTAATACCCTTTGCCATTTATTGATTCTCCATTCTTCTATTCAAAATGCCTTTATTGAATGCTTACCATGAACTAGGCACATGCCAGGTAAAGGAGATATAAACGCAGATATGACAGTCTCAATCATTGAGATGCAGAGCAATGCAGTAAGCAAATGAGTACAAAGTAGGATAAGTACCGGGCTAGATCTGTGCACAGGGTCTAACTGGAACACACCGAGAGGCACTTATTCTAAACTGGGGCATAGAAAGCAGAAAAGCTTCTAGAGTAGATGCTGTCTAGGCTGAATTCTCAGGGACAAGTTGGAGCTATGAAGGTGAAGGGAGGAATGTTACTGAGCCAAAAAAAGAAATAAAAAAGGAAAAAAGTTTATATCGAAGGACCAGGGCTGAGGGAAGGAGGCATAAAATGCATTCTGAGAACTGTAACTCATTCTGGGAGGGAGCAGGGAGTGGAAGAAGAGGCAAGAGATGAGGTGTGAGATTTAGAGAGACCAATCTTAACGAACCTTGGGTACTATGCAGAGTGGAGTGTAATGCTTTGTAAGGTAACATAATGACAAAAAGCCTGTGTAGTCATAGACCTTATTTATTTCAAGTGCACAAGAGTTCAATAATTCACTCTCCATCTTGTTTTAAGATTTGTTGCAATTCTGAATGTCTAACCAATTATAATTTATTTAACCAGTGTGCTGAATGCCATGCTTACTCTTTATTATAATAGACCATATGAGACTGTACCGAAGACTTTCTCTGGTACAGGCCTATGGTTTATTGGGTAAGGGCACTGTCTTTGGAGGTAGACCTCAGTTGAAGTCCAGAATCTGCCATTTACTGGCTGACTGGTTCTGGACAAGCTATTTAACCTCACTGAGCTTCCCTTTCCTACTCCCTAGAGTTGTAATTAGCACAACACAAATGGCTATGGGGGTTTTGTGAGTCAAGCCAGACATCCCCGAGAGGACTACATACACCATAAATGAAGGCATATAAAAGTGCCACAAAGGTTGACAGTGGCCTTGCTTAGCTGGGACCTGGTCACAATAATGAATCAATAAATGATAGCTACTATCATCATGATTGACATCATGGATCAATGTAAAACTATCATCATCATCCTTTTATTGTTTTAGAAATACTGTGTCCTAATGGCTTACATAAAAGTGTCAAGAATAGTAAGAGAATTTAGAGTAAGAGAGGAAATCCTGCAATCTTTGAACTTGCACCTTTAATAAAAATGGAGGTATGAAAGGCAATTCAAAGTCTCAAAAAGAAAGGTGTTTTCTCTCTCTCTCTCTCCCTCTGTGCATGTGTATGTGTGTTTTAGAGACAGGATCTCCTTTGTTGCTCAGGCTAGAATACAGTGGCTTGATCACAGCTTACCGTAACCTTGAACTCCTGGGCTCAAGCAATTTTCCTGCCTCAGGTGTGCACCTGCAGTGCTAACAACTGCAGGTGCACAGCATCACATCTTGATTATTTTTATTTTTATTTTTGTAGAGATGGGGTCTTACAATGCTGCCCAGGCTGGTCTTGAACTTTTGACCTCAAGTGATCCTCCCACTTCTGCCTCCCAAAGTGTTGAGATCATAGGCATGAGCCACTTCACCTGGCCCTCTTCTGTTTTTGAGTAATTCATCAATGTATTCATTGAAACTGCCATTTGCAAGCCAACCCAATAATAGATTGAGCTGCATTGGGAACATTCCCTATGTTATCTGTGGTTACTTTCTTCTCTTCCCAGACTTTCTGCTTGTTTCTGCTTGTTCTTGTGACAGGCTGGAAGGGATAACAATAGACAGTAACCTCCACATAACTACGATTCACATGGCACATTGACTTTCATCCAGACTCAGAAAGTCCTCATACTGTGTGCTTTTTGGCTTATGTCAGTTTTGTCTTGAAAGTATTGTATTGTGCATGAATAACACATTTGAGACTGTCATGAGTTTAATTTGTGATATTTGAATTTCTAGATTTTCTTTTCTGATTGTTGAAGATAAATGCCTTCAAAAGAAAACATATTCTGGAAGAAAAAAATATAAACCCCAGGCTGGGTGCAGTGGCTCAAGCTTGTAATCCCAGCAATTTGGGAGGCTGAGGTGGGCAGATTGCCTGAGCTCAGGAGTTTGAGACCAGCCTGGGCAACATGGGGAAATCCATCTGTACTAAAATTTAAAAAATTAGCCGGGTGTGGTGGTGTGCACCTGTAGTCCCAGCCACTTGGGAAGCTGAGGCAGAATTACTTGAACCCAGGAGGCAGAGGTTACAGTAAGCCAAGATCACGCCACTGTACTCCAGCTTGGGCAACAGAGTGAGACTCCATTCCAAAAAAAATACACACACACACACACACACACACACACACACACACACACACATATATACACCTCCAATTCTTAGTTTTTGAGTAAGAATTGAGAAAAAGTATAGTATGTCATTTTTCCCCCTTGAAAACACTGCTTCTGGGAATTATGACTGCTTTATAGTCTACAGGGAATTTCTTTTTATATATTTAAAGATTCAAATTTACTTCAATCTTCTTCCATGGTTTTACTGATTTTTTTTCTTTGCTGTGGGTGCCAGTTCTAATAAAGCCAACTATAATTCCAGAGGATATGCATAAAGAGGGCTAGAAGCATTAAATGAAGGGGCTGTAGGAGCCACATTTAGTAGACTGAGTGTCTGTGGTTTTTGAAATTGCTAAAGATTATAACAAATGGCATGTTTCTTATGAATCTCCAGGCAGTGTTTTAGAGTGCAATTTTTCTCTATTGGTAGTGAATAAACCAGGAGGCATAATCCTCACTGATTTTGTAACATCCTACACAATACTGTGGGTACCACAATTGGACAGACAAACTAAGTTTGACAGCAGCCCTTTGAGGGCACTGCCACATGTGACTGAATGGCTTCCTTTCTCAGTAATTTCATACCCATCAAAACAGAGTACACTTTCTAGGCTTCCCTGACCAATTACTGATGTACCGATGCAAAAAAAGCTTCAGAACTACTGTGTTATACGTGTTTAGAGCTATGTTTTCTGCACTTTGTTGTGAGAGCCACCTATATCAGAATGATCTGTTGGCTTGTTAGAATGCACATTTCCAGGCACCACTCCAAACCTACTGAATCAAAGTTCTGGGATAGAGTGAGAAACCCTGCATTTTAAACAAGGGCCACAGGTGATTCTTATGTTGCTCAAAAACTTACAGGCCATAATTAGTATCTTCATGGTAGATGACAGTCATAGGTTATATGACATATGAAAGAGTAAAATAGCAAAACCAATGGTAGAGAGAAAACTATGACCTTTTGATAAAATTAAAGACAAGAATGGCAGTATAAGCTTAGATTCATGTTCTTGGTTTCAGTCAACAGGGTTACAGAAAAAATGTTCAAAATTAGTGTTTGTGGAATTTTGCTTATTTATTGCGTTAATAGTGTAACAAAAATTATAAGGGCACTTTCCAAGAAGGTAACCTGTTCAGTAGTTCTGACCAGTACGTGTCTTGATGAGAAGCTCATCAAAGAAGACTGGCCCGGGCTTGCTGAGCAATGACTGATAAAGACCAATAGGAAAAGATTGGGAGGGTGGCAATGAAGAAGTTATTTTTTATTTTTTGAGACAGGGTCTCACTCTGTCACCCAGGTTAGAGTGCAGTGGTGCCATCTTAGCTCACTACAACATCTGCCTCCCAGGCTCAGATGATCCTTTCACCTCAGCCTTGCAAGTAGCTAGGACTACAGGCATGTGCCACCACAGGCTAATTTTTGTACTTTTTGTAGAGATGGGGTTACGCCATGTTGCCCTGGTTGATCAACTCTTGGGCTCAAGTGATCCACCCACCTGGGCCTCCGAAAATGCTGAGATTACAGGTGTGAGCCACTGGGCCTGGCTGATAATTGTTGAATTGTAGGATTAACTTTTAATAAGAAAGGGTTTCACACATATCTCATGTTGTTCCTACTTAGTCTTCTTAATAAGATCTCATGAAAAGATATTATTGATGGCATCTGGCCATAGGATTTTAGTTTTAAACGTTGAGGACTTTCCCATACTGCCTGGACATTGTAGAGTTTGCCTGGGTTGGAAAAAATAGATCTGACAAGCTTGTGCCCCATCTGTGATAAGGAGATCCAGCTTGTTTGGGTTGTACCATTCAAGCACATTGTAACCATTGTCCCACCTGCCTGTAAATTCTTGTATTCTGGAACATTTTAAAGTGTTACCTACACTGCTTTCATGGAATTTTAAAACACGAGTTCCATCTGTTGTGGTTCAGCACTTGGCTTCAAACCTTTTGACAATGAATGGACATTTATAATGTCTGCATTGGAAGCTTTAGCAGTTATATAAACACCATCACATGCTGTATGTTATATATAAACACACACATGTATATACACATATATGTGTACATATCCATGTATATGTATATTTTAATACACATATATATGAATACATCACACATTCTATTAACATGATCTGTTTATTATAGTACTTTTGAAAAACTTATTTAAGAAGAGACTGCTTATAAAAAGAATATATTTGGCACAAAAGAGATGCTGTAAATGTTATTATGTGAATATTTATCTTTTTCCTGTAAAATGAGTCACTGTTGATTCATTAATCTGTTTTTTTCTGTCATCAGTTGACTGAGAAAAAATTTATTACTGAAAATTTTCTGAGAAACACTAACTTTGGCCATTCATTTATTGGTACATATTTATTGAGTGCTAGGGGCTGAGGATAGATGGATGAAGAGAACCCACTTCATAGAACTTACTATTTACTGGAGGAAGTAGACATCAATCTAAAAGTCACACATAAAAGTACAAGATGGCAGCTGTAACCAATGTTATGGAGAAGTTTGAGGTGCTTTGAAGACCTTGGTATGCATCAGGGGGTTATAAAAGGCTTCCAATACTGAAGCTGTGAATTTGATTTGTAATTAGAAGGCTAAGATCTAGTTTAACGAGGTGAAGAGGGAAGAAAGGGAATTCCTGGTATAAGAAAAAGCACATATAAAAGCATGGTGGCAGGAAGAAGTACAGTGAGTCTGGGAAACTTAAAGAGGGTTCTTCTAGGAAAAGCAAAGAGAGCAGAGGAAATATGGGACAGGGTGAAGCTGGAGAAGCTGGGGGAGATGATTCCATATGAGACCACGAAGGGTATGTTACGAAGTTTGGTCTTTAAGAGCTATGGGAAGCCACATAAAATTTCATGCAAGGGGTGGCACAACAGATTTGTGCTTTGAAGAGTTCACTCTGGTTGCATTGTGTGAGATTGGAAGGGTTCAGAATAGTTCAATGAGGAGGCTATGGCCATTATTGTAGGTAAAAGGTGATGGCAGCTTGCACTAGTGATATGGAGAGAAGCGGACATATTTGAGAGCAATTGAGAAGGTAAAATCCTCAATATTGGGGTGATAGATTGGATGGGGGTAGTGGAAAAGGCAGTGAGTAGGTCTTTGGTTGGTGCAATAGACTGAGTGATGTTGCATTCACTGAGCTAAGGAATGCTGGAAAAAGAGTAAGTGTTTGGGGGAAGCAGAGAGACAATCATGAGTTTTAATTTAAATGAACTGACACTGGGCACAGTGGTGCATGCTTGTCATCTCAGCTACTCTGGAGGCTGAGGTGGGATGATTGCTTGATCTCAGGGGTTTGAGAGCAGTCTGGGCAACACAGCAAGACCTTATCTTAAAAATAAAACAAAATAAACGTACTGATTTTGGGGTGCCTTAGAAGCAGTCAAGTAGGTGGTGGGCGATGTAAATCTAGAGTTCAGAGGAGAGGCTAGGACTGCATATATACATCTGGACATTTTTGCATAGAACTGATTACTGGAGTAAGAGGGTTATGCCAACAATGACTAACTGGGTAAAGAAAGGTGAGCTGAGAAGGGGTTTCCAGAGAGTAGGAAGGAAATTAGAGGAGTGTTGTGTCATAGAAACTGAAGGAGAAGAATGTTTTAAGAAGGAGGAATTGGTCTACAGAATGCAATATTGCTAAGAGACAAGTAACATGAACACTGAACCATGTGCAGTGCATGGGTGACCTGCAGGTTTTTAATGACTATATAGAGAGATGATAGAGTGAGAAACAAGGTTAGGGTTGAGTCACGAGGAGAAAGAGACAAGGAAGTAGACAGAGATAGACAGCTCTCTTGGCTTTAAAGGGGAAGTGAGAGATAAGCAGTAGATGGAGAAAAAGGGGAGGATAAACCACTTAATTATGTTTAGAAGCCAACGGGAGGACTCAGTTGAAAGGGAAAAATTGAATAGAGAAGAGAAAAAGGTTAATCTATACTGAAAAGTTTCTGAGAAGGTGGGAAGGATGAAATCCAAGGCAAAATATGACCATTCTTTGGTGACTTTATTCTCTGTGGCTACTAAAAAGTACCAGTATGTCTTTTAAATAGGTGTGTTTGTGGCTGATAAACAATTTTCATTCTTAGTGTACTTATATAGGTCAATAAAAAAAGGATTACTCTGCAAGATGATGGCTAGAGCTCTTTTAAAATATACTAAGTGCTTTATTTTAAAAATTTCACAAAATTCTTGAAATCAATGTCATCTTATGCTTGTATGGTGATGAAACTAATGTACCCACATTAGTCTGCCTTTACAAAGCTTCTTCTCATCTATATATTGGCTTGACTTAGCTTGTTCTGTATGTGGAAAAGGACACATTACTATGTATAGTGATTTGTTTGTGGATAATCACAGAATGATTCAGGCTTTGTTGCAAGTATAAGGGCTACCTGACACTTTTTCTCTATATCAAGACAAGATTGTTGACCCAATATGGAAAGGCAGATGAGTAGGACTGTAATGCTGGATGAAAAATGAAAGTTAATCCCTGAGGGGTGTTAGGTTACTGATCTTAGCTTGTTTCTCTTCAAGGTTCACAAGTTATTAGCATGTTTACTACGGGCTCTTTGCTTATGTGTATATTGTAAGATTTTAGCATAATACTAAAATTCAGTTTCTACAATACGTTGAAACCTTGTACACAGCAATGTTTCCAAGAGATTCTATTTCTATTTTCAGTTCAGTTACTTGTTTTCAATTTTGAGAAAGCATTAGATTTTTAAAAGTTAGATTTTACAGTTGCATTTCAAAACAAATTAGATTTTTCCGTGGTTATTCTATCACTTAAGTAATTAATGAATTACTCAATCACACATCTATTGGCCAAATGCTTATTAAACACTATAATGTGCCAGGCACTGGTTAAGGCATACAAAGATGAGGCATAATCATGGTTCTTCTTGTAGTTTACTGTCTAGAGGGAAAGACTGATGGCCACATGCCATATACAGTATACAAGTGTGGGCAGAGGACAGAAAGGACAGAGGGAGAGAAATTAATTCTGCTTGGGGGTGGTGTGTAGATGTGTGTGCATATGCGTGTGTGCGTGTGTGTGTGAGAGAGAGAGAAAGAGGGAGAGACAAATGAGAGTGTGTGAGGAGGTTTAAGAGGGAGAGAAGAATGCTCATGCCACAGAGGCATAAGACAGGAAGATGGAAGATGGGGAAAGGGAGAAAAGGAAGATTTCAGGATAATAAATTATCTGAGTTCATATGTGTTTTTATTTTGCCATTGAGTATTGCAAAGTATCTCTGAACAAAAACCTCAGGTTCAGTTTTACATAATCAATATATACTCAGTAGTTCCAGTATATAAATGTGAAAATGTGGTTATTGTATAAAAAGCATTGCCTTGTTTTCGTTGTTGTGCCAACACTTAGCATGTAGAACAGTGCTCTAACACGTAGTAGGAGAGAAGACATCATACTACAATGCTAGCCACCACATATGTCAAAATTGAGTTTTCTTTTATCACTTTTAAAGTTCTATGAAAGTTAACATTAAAATTTAATGGAAAAGCTTCATATTCGTGGACTCACAAGGCTATTGGTGGCCTTATGGGCTAGGTCCTCTCAGAGGTCATTTAGTTCATTTTCACATTGGAATCTAGAGTGGAAAAATCGTCTAGCCCACGTGAAGGGTGCCCCTCAAAGGAGAACCACAACTGCTGTTACCAATTCTTTTGACTGTCTGAAGAAACTCTCCTGATAGAGGAGGCATTTTGAAACCATCTCTATTTGCCCATGTATTAATAATATAATATAATAAATATAACATTCTTTTAAACAATTTTTATTTATTTATTTTAGACTTAGAGACAGGGTCTATGCTATGTTGACAGGCTGGAGTGCAGTGGCTATTCACAGGCATGATCATCGTGCACTACAGCTTCAAACTCCTGGCTTTAAGGAATCCTCCCACCACTCTCTCCTGAGTAGGTGGGACTACAGGCATGTGCCACTGCACCCAGCTTGACAGTATGTTCTTATAACACAACTATTTGAAATCAAGTTCTAAAGATGAATCATGATAGAAAGTTGTCTGAAAAAATTGTTCCATTTTCTTTTAGAACCCAAGAGGACCTCTTACTCTTGATCACATTCAAATTCTAAATGTCTAGTGACTAAGAGACTAATCAGTTAGTCTTAGATTTATTGAGGAGGGCAGGAGTGCCAAAACTCTCAGTTGTTTTTTGTAGGACGTAAGAACAAAGGCATCCCATGTGTCTCAAGAAATGAGTGAAAGTCATGACCCAGTTCTTCCTCCTACTTTACAAAAATGTGACTGAAGAGAAAGCCAGATGTGTTCCGGGACAGACCAGCTGACTAACTCTTACTGTCAACATGCACTGTGCAATTTCAAGACACAAGGACAACTGATAAAGAATATTAGCTTGGTTTTCCAGAAATAAGTTCTGTTCTGTTCAATCTCCTTGCTCAATCTCCATTCTCTCATTCATGTGGAGTAATGAGATCTGCAATAAACACCACTAGGCAAGTCTCTGAGGATTACTGAGTTATTTCAGTAATTTTCTAATCTTCTACTCTGAACTTTTATAAAATAATTATCAGAAACTGATTCAGCAGTTGGAAGAATTGGAAATAGATTCTACTGTAATCATTTCCTGTAAGTAATAATTTCTCACACATTATCACACCAAAGTCTCTGTTCATCTTTAAGCAGAGTAAGTTATCGAGGAAGTCAATCACTTCTAAAAAATTAAACTTGTCTCTGGGTCTTTGTAATATATTATAACATTACTGAATGATTGTTCTTTGAATTTCCAATATTTTATGTCCTTAACTTGAATTTTCCCTATAGGTTGAAAAGTTGGGTTCTGGAATTGGTCTGTCAGGATTAAATCCTGGTTCCATCACTGAGAAGCTGTGTGTCCTTGGGAAAATTACTTAATCTCTCTGTGTTTCAGTTTTATGATCTGTACAATGAAGTCGATAATGGTGAGAAAATGAGAAAAATGCATGCAAGCTTAGCATATCACTAAAATGATAAATGCTAGCAATTATAATCATTTTAGGGCCTCTACATTATTCTAGCATTTACTTTCCTCTGACTATCTGTACTTTATTAGATAAAAATTTTATTATTCACCAGATATTAAACTCCTGTGAATTTCTGCGTGTTGATGGTGAAGTTGGTAGGAGAATAGTGATGATAATTTTACTTGAAGATGGGAATGTATGTGAGTTGAGCACATCAGTCAGCTGAGGTACTGTCTGTTTCTGAAGGAGTTCCCTGGCTGAGTCTACACACTGTTAGGAAGTATTATATATTTTTGGATGTCTTTCCTAATGTCTAATTGAAATTCTCTAATTGTTTTATGTTTCATTTATGGAGATGCTGAACAGCATTAAAAAATATTGAAACATGAATATTTGAAAACAATTATTGTATCATTTGTTAATTCTTTAAAAAAATATCAAAAACCTAGTTTTTTCAGCCTTTTGTTTTAGACTCCAATTCTACTTCTATTGACCCTCTTCTCCCTGAGGCTAGCAGGGCATCTGGCCCCTGTGTGGGTGTTGATGAAACTCAGACCATTACATAGAGTACATAAAACTCAGTTGGGCACAGTGCATTCTAGGCGCTAAGACAGGCATGGCAGTGGATCAAGGCTTTACAAGTGGTGACTTCTCTCAAGGAGGAAACAGCCCCAACCTCTGTTTGCCAGGTTCAGAATACATTGAGCATGGTATAGTGATGAAGTTGATATGGTTAGCATATAATCACAGTCTTGAAACATCACATTTTGACATTCAAGGAATATTTGACATTGCGATTTTAAAATATTATACATTCATTCATTCACTCACTCAACAAATACAGCATACTAAAAACATGAAAGAAGTATGCTAGATTTTCTCAAATACACCTTTTGGCCCTAACTGAATTATTAATTTCTTTTAGAGCAGATACATTGTACCTTATTCGTATTTCTATCCCAAGGGTCAGTGTGTAGAAGACACTCAACTAATGCAACAAACATGCTTTTCATAAATGAAAAATTAGATGCAAGTAGTATGCTGACTGTGCATGACCAGTATTTGTTGTTATGTCTCATCTTTAAACTTTGAATTTAAGAACTTGAATGCAAATACTGTGTCTATGAGTAATATATTTGGCAACAGTATTATGTTAGACCTTTCACTAAGATTAAATATATAATTTATATGCTTATATAAAAAAGAAGATGAAATCAACAACCTATATAAACTATCCAGGGAATCAAGGGTTTTGATGAAAAAAAAAAGTTTAAAATAGGACTTTTCTCAAACTCAAATCCTCTTTCATGTAATACAAGGAAATGAGCAAAGAAATCCAAACCCATTGAAGTTTTCAGGGCCAAACATTTTGATTCAATATGTTCTGCTCTAAAATATTTGGTCTTACTTGAATTTTTATTGCTATATGTTCTCAGTCTGTATTTAACTGTGAGGAATACAAATAAGAAAGAGTGAATGTGCAGAACGTTCTTTTGAAGAGCGTGGCAGTGAATTTGAGAAAATATATATTAAAGGAACACTTTTTGTGTTTTTAACTTTCACCCCCTTTTCTGAGGCCTCCCTTGGCCAGATATGATTAAATATTTATTGAACTAAGGACTCAGCTTACTTGGAGTGAAAACTCTTCAGGGCCTCACAGAGCTACCTAAGATGAGTACCTTATTTTACTAGCTCTCAAATAAAGTTTCTTTTATGCTCTGTCTTCTTCATATATGAAATAAAGTCTAATTAGAAAGTTTTATAATGGAGACAGTCAATTCCCCAATTTCTTATTTGTTTGAATTAACTTTTAAAAAATTGGGGTGTTCACTCTGGTGTCGGCTCAATCCAGACTCTGTAATCAGCCAACAATCTGTGCTTTACAAAGGCTGGCATCCTAACTGCCAGCTTCTGCCATCCACCCCTTTTCCGTGGGGTAATACATTTTAATTGGCACTTTTCCGAGAGCCCTGCACATCTCCATCTGGCCAAATAAACATACTTTTTCGAGTCAGCCTCAACATCTTGGCAGTTAACAAGAGGACAGACTTGCCACAATGGGTAATCTTTAAGATGCATAAAATCCTAAAATTAAAGGACTGAGTACAGGTGGTATAATCAACGGCTTTCTAGAGGATGGCTCATCTACAAAGTGGCTTTGTGTTCAAGAATCTTTTAACACTGCTCTCGTGGTCCAAACTGCGGTTCCTGAGCTGTGACAGCATTGAGAGCTCTCTCCTCTCAAAGGGCACATTAGTGATGAAATATTTCACTTCCAATGACAGCATAACTTTTTGGACATAGCCTTATTAGCAACCTGTTTCCACTGGTCAGATTGAGCCAAGTGTATCTAGGAGGCAGAATAGTGAAATGCTTAAGAGCATGGGTTCTAGAGGCAAGCTGCGTTCAAATTCTGCTGCTGCTAATTTATGTTTGTGACCTTGTGCAGTTACCATATCTCTCTTTGCCTTAGTTTCCTCATCAGTAAAGCAGAGATAATATCAGTATTTTTCCCATAAGATTATTGCAAGGATTGATTAAATGAGATAAGGTATTTGATATGTTTAGCATAGGGCATGACTTGTATTTGCTAACAATTATTTTTAGGCAAGGTCAGTAGATCAAATTCCTTGAGCAGCAGAAAGGAAGTGGAAGGGTGAATAACCAGCTACAAGGTTATTTCTCAGATAATTTCTTACTCTTTTAATGCTTCACTTTTTACACAGTTTAATCATCAAGCAACAGTGTTAGGGATTACGTGAGATAATATGATCTGTGTGCTGATTCACTCATTTAGCGTGGGCTCATTTCCTTAAGGAACACACCTTGACAGAACACTTTTTTTCTCTCTAACCCTCAGGGTCATCTGGTTGAAATGAAGAACACTTTTAGGGCAAAATGGCTCATACTGCTTCTTTGATAACCACATATAGTTAAGGGATTTTTTCTCTTCCTCCCTCTCCCAAAGTTTTTCCTTTTTCATATGACCACTTTGGTGAGATGCCATTCTCAGCACAAAACAGGGACATGATTGTGCATTATTACAACTGGGGATGTTCATGCAAGAGGAAGACCACCTAGAACAATGGGGCAGACAGATCTCTGTAAATCCAAGGGGCACAAATCATTCTTAGCAGCAGGTAGGAGTCTCTTACCAGTTGCTTTTTCAGGGTTGTTGCACATGAAGCATTGCCATGCTCCTGCTGTTTCGCTGAAGCCAAACACGTCAAAGAACCTCACTTCTTCCAGATGGAGCTGTACCTGGTCCAGATCCTGTTTCAGAAACACAAAGCACAAAGAACATAAGCCGCTTTGCCTACTACCTAACACTCAGAGACTGGAAAAAGGGGATGTGGATCAGGATGGTCAATGCTCAATCTCAGTGCTAAGGACTAAGAGGCAGCATTAAAAAACAGTTTCTCTTGGCCAGCCTTAAGAAAAGCTTTCAGCTCAAACTTTTCCATGACAGTATTCATACATGCAGCGGGAGTGAGCACAGGCCCCAGGGCTGAGTGTCAGGATTGACGTGTCAGAGCCTGAAATGGCCCAGAATTTTCTTGCATCTAGCAGTGGCTCCAGATTTTCTAAAAAGAAGGGATATCCAAATGGCAATGTGGTTAGAAGAAATGCTGCTGGAGGATTTACATTTTATATAAAATTGAGAACCAATTATCCATATCAAAAAATATTGTTGGCTGGGTCTAGTGGCTCATGCCTGTAATCCCAGCACTCTGGGAGGCCAAGGCAGGCAGATTGCTTGAACTCGAAAGTTCGGGACTAGCGTGCGCAACATGGCAAAATCTTGTATCTACCAAAAATACAAAAACATTAGCCAGGTATGGTGGTGCATGCCTGTGGTCCCAGCTACTCAGGAAGCTTGAGCTTGTGAAGCAGAGGTTGCAGTGAGGTGAAATCGTACCACTGTACTCCAGCTGGGTGACAGAGTAAAATCTTGTCTCAAAAAAATATATATATATGTGTGTGTGTGTGTGTGTGTGTGTGTGTGTGTGTGTAATATTTATTTTATTGGCTTTACAGGGGGCTGATGGAAAATGTGGGGGTGGGCTTAATCCCTTAGCCCTTGGCTTCAGTACTGTTTAGTCTTATGCTTTATTCTAAAAATGTATACAAATTTTGATTCTATTCCATAATATAGCTGCATTGATTTTTTTTTTTTTCTGAGACAGAGTCTCACACTGTTGCCCAGGTTGGAGTGCAGTGGTGCGATCTCGGCTCAATGCAACCTTCACCTCCTGGGTTCAAGTGATTCTTGTGCCTCAGCCTCCTGAGCAGCTGAGATTATAGGTGCCTGCCACCACACCTGGCTAATTTTTGTATTCTTAATAAAGACAGGGTTTCGCTGTCTTGGCCAGGCTGGCCTCCAACTCCTGACCTCAAGTGATCCGCCTGCCCTGGCCTTCCAAAGTGCTGGGATTGCAGGCATGAGCCACCGTGCCTTCCCTGCACTGGTTTTAATGGAAGACAATGCCTTAAATTATATATCAATAAATTAGTTAACTTTTTTCCTCCAAATGGTTTAGTAGACTTGACACTCCAAGAAGATTGCCCATGTTTTATGTGCTCCATGGCGCCATGCCAATGTGTTCCTCTTTAAGGGGCAGGGGAGAGAGGTTCTGTTAGACTGTAAATGGATAGAAAATTATTAGCCTAACCAAATTAAATAGCTCTACTGTCCTCTTGAGGCTTTCCTATTATGTAAATGACTTGTATTCTTTGGTATAGGATGGGCAGAAACTGTACTTTTAAAAGTTCCTCCTCCTAAGAGGGACTTAATGTTCTTGCTAGCCTTGCATATGCCCAGCCAACTAACATGTTTGTGCTCTGTTGAGCTGTGATTTTATTTCCTTTCCTCTAGCCTACACACTCTTATCTTGTCTCCATATAGGAACAGTTCTTAGAAATTTCAAGGACTGAGGGGCATAGGCACTGTTTTCACTGCTTATAAGGGATATAAATAGAGAATGATCAAGTGGCTACCCAGATTGCATCCAAAACCTCCTGATTCTCAGTTCTAAATTTCTTGACAGAGGTGAGAAGTATGTCCAACTATGAGTTCACTGAGAACAGAAACATACCTATTTTTTTTCACAATACCCCCAGAATTCAGTCCAGCATCATTAATGGATTAGTACTGGTTTGTAGAACCAGCACAAAGCTCTTTTTTTTTTTCACTAATGAACTATATAAAAGGTATTACAAAAATTTAAAGGGAATTTTTAAAAAGAACATTTACACACCCAGGAACATAAACACAATGAAGACAGGGATTTTGTCTGTTGTGTTGGCTGCTATAACCTTGGCATCTATAACCTTGGAACTGAAAAGTGCCTATCACATAGCAAGCACTAAACAAATATTTGTATAATAACAAAAGGCATGTCCTGGGCCTAGAAATGAATACTTTTCAGCATCCTTTATTAAGACTTTTATGGCTTGTATTCTGGGGTTGGATATTTTGGAGACTTGACATGGTGATTGCAGCATTTTGACTTGCTAACCTTTAATATCATATTGCAGACATTCCAACAGGTGCTGTATATCTAGGAATATTGTTTTGACAAAAATGATTTTGAATATGTTCAATGGAAAAAAAGAAAACTTTTTTTGAAAGTATGTTTTCCAAGATAAAGACTGAAGCACTTGGGAGTTTCGTGAGTTTCAAAGGATACGATCCATATTAAAATGTATGGGGGAAAAGCAGATGTTCATAAATATCAGTTTCAAAACTGCCAAATCTCTGAAGTCTGTACTTGGCCATTGGCATGCAGATCAGCTGTTTCCCACACAATTAAGGATCAATTTTTCATTTACCACAAACACTACTAGCAAACAAAGTGCTTAGAATAATACTTAAGGGGTCTTTTATTTTCCTGTTCTGAGACCAGAAATGTCCCAGGTTGTTGCCTATAATCCACATTTGTCTTGGAAAAAAAGTTACTTTAAAAGTTTCAGACAGATGGTAAGCTACATTCCTGTGTTCAAGTTCTGAAGCCAAAAGCAGGTTTACCTCTTCAGAGGATTTGGGTGTTGTGCTAAAGGATATCCATGGTAGTTGTATAAACTTTGAAGTTGGTGATAATAGCAAACTTTGAATGGAAAGACAGATGAACCACATATAGTTTGCAAAATTTGTGAGAAATCAATGCAAAATAAATCACAAAACAAGCAAACACAAACCACCAACCAGTGATACCTAGATTTTTGGAACTTTGGCCTCTTAAATGTGCTTGAGGTCAGTAGTTCTCTCTCCTTCCTACTTAACCTTCTTTGCCCTTCTGGGTCCTGTAGCTTCCCAGGCCTTGATCAAGAATTGCTATGTGGCTTCTATTTTTTTAAAACAGGAGAACAAAAATAGATTTGTTTAGAGAATTACAACCTTTCTTTAAGATAACTAGACTCCAGAAAAGTGATAAAAATAACTCATATCTAACTTGAAGCCACTGTCTCAGTATTTTTCAGTTCTAATGGGATTGTGGCAGACAGACCCTAAGGTGACCTCCCAGTAATTTTCACCTTGTGGTGTTCATCTGTTTGCATACTCCCATCTGCTGTGTGTGGGAAGGACCTACGGTTTGCTTCTGACCAAGAATGTGTCAAAGGGGATAAGATATCAATTCCATTGTTATTACACACACACACACACACACACACACACACACACAGAGAGAGAGAGAGAGAGAGAGAGAGAGACCCGTCTTGCTAGCAGATGTATAGGGAGACCCTCTTGCTGTGCTTGAAGAAGCAAATTGCCACATTATGAACTAAAGGGACTATGGGTGGCCTTTAGAATCTTAAAGGAGGCTTTCAGCTGGTTGCCAGTAAGAGTTCAAAGTCATCAGTCCTACAACTGCAAAGAAATGATTCCAGCCAACAATCAGAATGAGTTTGAAAGCAGACCCCACACATTTGAACCTCCAAATGAAAACACAGCCCAGCCAATACCTTGATTGTAGCCCTGTAAGACCCTGAGTGGAGGACCCAGCTAAGTTACAGCTGAAGTCCTGACCCTCTGATACTGTGAGATAATCAGTATGTGTTGTTTGATGTTACTTGGTTTGTGCTAATTTGCTATGCATTATTGAAAACTAATACTGAGGGTGTGCCATGAAGAGGAAAGAAAAGTGACACCATTTTGCCCAGTTCTCCATGAAAGTGATGATTCTATTTAGAGGAGTCACATTCTCCCAAGTACACTCCAAATCAGGCCTCAATAAAACACAAAGAATGTTGAAGTTCAAATTATTTTCATTGATGTAAAAAAAAAAGGATATATATTCATAGTAGGTATGTACTAAGGATGTTCCTGACAAACATCATTTAATTTAAGAAGGTCAAAAGTCACTGGAGGAAAAAATAATATTTTTAAACATTTGGCTAAATGAGCATTTCTCTAGTTTTAGAAAAAAGTCATTAATGAGGGTAGGAATTTGAAAAACTATAAGAAGTCTAAGCCAGGCAGCATAGAAAGATGAGAGAATATTTGCAACATCTTTTCACTGACAAATGGCAGCATGAGTCAACACAGTGGATTTCGTAAAAATGCATAGTAGCCTCTGGATCTTATAATGTGGTCTATGTACTGTGAGAGGGTGCTGTGAAGCAATTTTCCAGAAATCAGTGAAAGCATACATCTGGAAGAACTTTGGGTTTTGGCACATTTAAATTCTGTCCTAAAGCTGTTTGAGCACAGATACAAAACATAGGATTGCCTCATGTGCTCTGTGTGCCTGTGGTTAATAGGATCATGCTAGGCACATATTTCAAGTATCTTTCAAGAAATACAAACAAGAATTTTTTTAAAAATCCCAAATATTTTCACATAATAATAAGTTTATATTTGTATAGTTATTTCTAGTGCACATACTCTAATGATATGGATTCCAGGGTGTGAAATAAGCTTAGTGAGGGAATATAGTTAGCAATTGCTCTTTATGTTGTCTTAAATTGTTACAGGCATAGTGTCTTATAGGAAATGCTGTTTGTTGAATGAATAAACTAGCAAAGGAGACTTTAAAGAATATCCATGGCATGATTTATTTTTTTATGTCTTTCAACTTGGGAAAAATATTACTATTGGATTCAATTTATATAACACAGTATTCATGGCACCTGTATCAGAAACCATGGATAAAGTGATGAAAGAGACATAGTCATCAGTCCAAGGAAGTGAGAAGGTAATTCATTAGGTCTGCAGTATTCCTCACAGAGGAAACTGAATATAGCTTCATTTATGTGAGATGTGATTGTTACTAAGCTTCTTCTGGTGTGATGTTTTTTGCTCTCAACTGGATTAAAGCTCTTACCAGGAAGATTGACTTCCATATTATTTTGCAGCTTCTTAAAATACTTAGTATAGCCCTTAGTACATATTCAATGAAATATTATACATTTTTACTAATTGATGCACATAGCTCTTATCTTTAATTTATATCACAGTAGCATTTAGGTTTTTAATGTTCATGTCTATTCAACTATGACCATTAAGACTTTCCAGAATACATTTGTTTATATATATATCTGCACATCTATGGGTATTACAGGAATTTATTTAACAAGTTTTTAGAATAATGTGTTAATTATTGAAGAATGATGTTTGTCTTAATTCCCCAATATAGCATGTTGACTACTTGTTCTCAAGACCCTCAACTTTTCCAGATTGTTAATTCTCAGTTGGTACTGGCATCAGGCATCCTTGGGAAATTTGTTACAAACATTCTATACACTTCTTGCCCCTGAAAGCCTAGCCTGATGAGTTTGTGGTGGAGCCTGGACATCTGCATTTTTATTTTCTTTACTTAATTAACTTATTGAGACAGGATATTGCTCTGTTGCCAAGGCTGGAGTGCAGTGGTGTAGTTATAGCTCACTGCGGCCTCAACCTTCCTGGCTCAAGTGATCCTTCTACCTCAGCCTCCCGAGTAGCTGGGACTATGATGCCCAATTATTATTATTATTATATCATAGCATGTGCCATGATGCCCGATTATTTTTATTATTATTGTTTTGACTTTTAGTAGAGATGAAGTCTCGCTATGTTGCCCAGGCTAGTCTTGGACGCTTGGGCTCAAACAATCCTCCCACCTTGGCCTCCCAGAGTGCTGTGATTAGAAGTCCTGAGCCACTGCACCCCATCTGCATTTTTACACAAGCTCCCCAAGTTACTCTGGTGTGCACTTATTGTAAAATTAATCCTGTATCCTTGAGAGCAGATGTGGGGATGGCTAATCTGTGTCCATTAATTGGTATTTGAGAAATTTGTCAATCTCCATGTTCATATCCTCATTCTTTTCCACAATAGTTTGGTTTCAAGGGGCCAGTCGTGGTGGCTCACACCTGTAATCCCAGCACTTTGAGAGGCTGAAGCGTGTAGATCACTTGAGGTCAGGAGTTGGAGATCAGCCTGCCAACATGGTGAAGCCTCATCTCTACTAAAAATACAAAAATTAGCCGGGCATGGTGGCAGGCACCTGTCATCCCAGCTACTTGGGAGGCTGAGGCACAAGAATTGCTTGAACCCAGGAGGCAGAGGTTGCAGTGAGCTGAGATCCTGCCACTGCACTGCAGCCTGGGGAACAGAGTGAGACTCCATCTAAAAAAAAAAAAGAAGAAAAAAGAAGAAGTTTCATTTCAAATGACAAAATATGATTTTTAAATATCAGAGATGTTATTATTCCAAATTGTGCAATATGGCAAGAAGAGATGAGGTTTGAAAATTGAACTTACTGGGCCCAATATGAAATTTGGCAGAAGGCTGGGGTGGGTGGGGAGGGAGGTGGGCCATGTGGGGAGCAAACTCTAAGGAGAGGCAGCAGGGCACTGATGTGGAGGGATTCATAGTGCGTTTCAGTATTCAATATGGATGACACGAATGTGCTATGTCCCACTGGCTCTCATATTTCTATGCAAAATTAGTAAGGCAACTTGAGGTAAACATGACTATATGAGGCCAATGTGGCAAACTCCTCACTATCACTACAGGTCGCTAAATAAACTTATATTTCTATCCTTTGAGTTTCTATATGTTGGGAAGAACTGAATTTCTTCTTGGCAAATCATGGCAATTCTATGGGTCTGGCTCCAAGTGACTGGAAAAAAACACTATGTTTGATCCATTTCAGAGAGAAGTCCTGAAGAACACTTATGTTTAAGAACAGCAAATATGATAAAATTTAAAAAGCCAAATTGGCCAAAATCACACTCATCTAAAAATCATGAAAAAAATAATCTGACTACAGAATATTGGTAGTTAATGCGACAAGAGTTTAAGTAAAATGATTTATGAAAAATCTAATGGAAGTATATGAGTTGAGTAGAAAATAAAGGCGGCAAATTGCATAAAGCTATATAACAAGTTTTATAAATGTTTGAAAAAACCACAATTATCTTTTTTACAAATCCAATTTCTTTGAAACCTAAGTTCATTAAAACCAGCAAATTATTTTTATTAGAGTGGGAACAAAGTCAAAACACTACCAATGTTCAAAATGTCCAGAAAACTTTAACATTTTTTACAGTGGTGTCAGCTATAAAATGTAATCACAGAACTTTTGGCAATTATAGCCAGAACATACATGTTCTCCTTTCATGGTGCAAAGCAAAGAATTGCAGTGATTTTTTTTTTCTAACTGATGACTGCCACCTACATTCAACAAATATGTAGTACTATTTGTTAAATCTGTTATGTAGTACTATACTACAGAGGATGCTGATATTAAAGAGTTAATTTGGAGCGGCTCTTTTTTCTTCCTTTGGAAATCAGATAGCAGGAAAACCATGCTCCTAGCCACGCAGGTTATTTGGTTGGAGGCAAGGTGCTTCTCTTATTCTCGTAATTTTATTTTTTTCCTTTATCCCTGATACCACTTTCATTTTCAGACTGTTTCTCCAACCTCACCTTTATGTAAGTACTCACTCTTTGGGTTTGATATATGTCTTGGAACAGACAGGTATTCTTGAAAAATATGTAGCAATGTTTATTTTTCATTTTTGCAAATGATGTTATGCTGTGAATCCTATTTGGTTTCTTGTTTGTCTCACTCAAGATCTCTACATGATATTGAATGTGTATTTAGCTAACTGTTGCCTCTACAGCTGTACAGTGATTTCATGGTGTGCATCCACCACTCACCACATTTCACCTCACCATTTCCCTAGTGTGGACACCAAGCGTGCCCCCGCCTCGACATTTACACAAGGATGTGACAATGAATATTCTTATACGTGTCCCCTTGTGGACGTGAGCAAAAATTTTTCTGTGATAATCACTCAGGAGTGGAATTGCTGTGTCACAGTGTATTAATGGTAGGGCTGTGAAAATATTTTTGTGTTTCTGCACAGTTAGGGCTTTTTGAAAAAATTTTACTGAAACTTGGGACCTGGGCTAAAAAAACAAGCTTTAGAAGTGAATTTATGACTAATTTGAAAGTGAAAGACCATCTAGAGAGATTTATTTTCCCAGAGGTATGTTTACATTTTAAGATGGGGATGAGAACTAGGATATTGGAGCTTGGGTTGTCAGGTGGAGACATTAGTCTTCTCTTTCCCCTGGAGGGATTTGTTTACATTCTAAAGGGTAAAAGTAAGAACCCAGACCCCTTCCCAAGGAGCCAAGATTTTTGTTCCCTCCTTTCAGGGACAGCTGTTCCACCACCTATGTAAATACCCAAATTCGTATTGTCAAGGTTCCTAGCCTACAGTACAGATCCTAGGATGTGTAAGATGACATCTGGTTCTTATCATGTTGCCCCAGGGCTAACAACTGAGGCAAAAGGAAACTTAGGAGGTTATTTGTTGCTAAGTAAGTAATAATAATCTGCTCTGCCCCAGAAACCTTGTTTGTATGAGACATTAAAAATTGAACATTAATCATATCCTAAGTTTCACTATGCTCTGCCAACTTGCTATTCAAGCTACTCAGGAGGCTGAGGTAGAAGGATCACTTAAAACCAGGAGTTCATGGCTGCTGTGAGCTATGATGGCACCACTGCACTCCAGCCTGGGCAACAGAGCAAGACCCTGTCTTGAAAAAAGAAAAAGAAGTATCACTTTGTTGACATGTTTACTACTTGGAATAGTTACAGAGGAGATAAAACTGACTCTGCTATGGACTTAGAGAGAATGTATTACTTCCCTTGATGCTGGAATTTTAAATGTCTCCATTTAGTCACTTCACAGAGCAGAGAACTAAGCACTGGTGAAGTAATAGTGATGGAAGCAGTTGTAAGAAAGTTGAACCATTAAGTAGAGAAGTAGATATAGTAAACTATGGTTGGCTAGGCACAGTGGCTCATGCCTGTAATCCCAGTATGTTGGGAGGCCAAGGTGGGCGGATCACTCGAGGTTGGGAGTTGGAGATCAGCCTGGTCAACATGTTGAAACCCCGTCTCTACTAAAAATTTGAAAATTAGCTGGATGTGGTGGCACACGCCTGTAATCTAAGCTTCCCAGGAGACTGAGGCTGGAGAATCGCTTGAACCTGGGAGGCAGAAGTTGCAGTGAGCTGAGATCAGGTCACTGCACTCCAGCCTGGGTAACAGGTTACTCATGGCAACCTCTGCCTCCCGGGGTCAAGTAAATTATGGTCTATTTACATGGTGGAAAATTTTAGAGATGCTGAAGTGAATGAGCTAGCTCTATGTATCTGAACAGATATATTTTAAAAAAACATAACATTGGGCTGGGCACGGTGGCTCACGCCTGTAATCCTAGCACTTTGGCAGGCCAAGGTGGGTGGATCACCTAAGGTCGAGAGTTCAAGACCAGCCTGACCAACATGGAGAAACCCCGTCTCTACTAAAAATACAAAATTAGCTGAGTGTGGTGGCACATGCCTGTAATCTCAGCTACTCAGGAGGCTGAGGCAGGAGAACCGCTTGAACCTGGGAGGTGGAGGTTGCGGTAAGCAGAGATCGTGCCATTGCACTCCAGCCTGGGCAACAAGAGCAAAACTCTATTAAAAAAAAAAAAACCACCAAAGGAAGAAAACAAAACCAAAATACCATAACGTTAAGAAATCACATTGCAAAAGATATGTGGCATCTAATAACATTTAGGTAAAAATTTATAACAATAGTACAAAAACATTCATGGAAATAATACACACTAACCCCAGGAGAGTATTTGTGACAATTTCTTTTTGTAAAGGGAGATATTTGATGCAAATATGGAAGAAATGTAAACATCTATCTTGTGGCAGGAATAGGTATCATATTTCTGTACTTTTCTGAATTTATGAGCTATTTCATAATTTGATGAAAAATAAAAATGAGGCAGAGAACACAGTTCAGTGAAGCAAAGAGACTAGCAAGGGTCAGACTCTGTGAGGAGGAAAGGTTCTGTGTGTGCGTATGGGGGGCTTTCTTGGTACTCCTCAAGCTTCCTATAGAGGAGTTCCTATTTTACCTGTGTGAGGGTGGCCTTGGAGGTGAAAGTCTTCCTCCTGATTTTTGCACTTATTCTTGTTAGAAGGCTCTGTGTTACAGTTTCTTTTAACTTTTAGCACTTCAAACTTGGAGATAAAGGAACATTCTAAAATACAAAGTGTTTGATATATGTTCATTTTGTTTTAGAAAACAAAACAAAGCATGCTGACACCAAGTTCTATCTTAGAGAATTATCACAGCATGGGCTAAGTGGCAGAGAGGATACTTAGAAATAAGAGTTTTTCTACTGAGTGGTACAGAATGAAGAATATAGGTTTTGGAGTTAGAAGATCAGAGTTTGAGCCCTGCCACTACCATTCACTGGCAGTTCTTGGGAAAATATTTTAATTTCTCTTTGCTTTTAATGCACTCCTCACACTGTAAAATGACTTTGATTCCTAACCTGTCTCTTTCAGTGACTTTTTGCCACAATCTATTCATGGATAATTGTACTACTTTTTAAACTGTGGAGAAATAATAAAAAGTAGCGAAAATGGCCAGGCACAGTGACTCATGCCTGTAATCCTAGCACTTTGGGAGACTGAGGTGGGCAGATTGCTTGAGCTCAGGAATTTGAGACCAGCCTGGGCGACATAGCGAGACCCCATCTCAAAAAAGGTAGTGACAATGATGATAATTCAAATAAAGCAAAATAAGCTCCGTATTATGCATGTAAAATATAGTGTTTTTTTGTCTCTCAGCTAGGTAAATATATGTAAATCTTTCTGAAATGAATGAGTTCTTTAAGAAACACTAATGTTGGGTGCCTGAGAAACATATTTAGTTTTCTAAAATCAAGTAACATACTTATCTGTCTGTTTTTGTTAGTTTGTTGTCAAACCTAGAAGCACTGGATTTAATGAGCTGCAAACATAGAGAGATGTAGTGCAATGTGGACGTGAACATTTCAAAGGGGGATAATGACATGCGCATGCTTGATGAAGCCATAATGAGATGTTCAAATAGAAATGCACAGAAAATGTGCATAGGTAATGGTGCAATGAAATGCATAAATAGATGAGTGTAATGATAAAGGCACGGGGGTGTCATGTGATTTACAAATGGGAGCATTAAAAGGGGAGGGTGGAAGGGCAGGTTGTGGTAGATAAGAAGCAAAGAGAAAGAATGCGGTACTAAGCATGAATGGAGGAGCTAATAACGTGCATGATGAGGATGTGATGAGATAAAAATGGGATGGCATAATGAAGTTCACAGATGGAGGGGTGTAATGAGTTGTGTAGAAAGGAGGAAATAACGACAAGCATAAAAGGAAGGATTTAATACGATGAAGAAAGAAATAGGCACAAGAAGATGTGAGGACTGAAAGGAGAAGCAGAGAAAAGGGACATTAGTGAAGAAATGGGAAATAACAAGGTGGGCCAATGGAGCACTCTAATGAGGCTGAAGAGAAAAGGTGCAATGATGTGTACCCATTCAGGGAATAATTAGACACATGCATAGGACGATAATGAGGTACCCTGGCCCTGATCAGACATAGACCATAGAACTCAGTTCTTGCTGAGGAGGCGAAAAATTGAAAAAAATTCAGGGCAGAGCCACAAAGATATCTACACCCAGAAAAGAGAAGACTAAACAGGTGATTTAGCCCCAGCCTTGTAGTTTATGAAGTAATAGTTTTATAGCTACACTTACTCTGTTCCAGGTGCTTTGCTAGGTGTTGAACTAAATGTATCATCTCATTTCACCTTCTTAACAACCCTATGAGGGAGGTGTATTCCTTCCTAGTTATGGATGAAGAAATCAAGCTGTAGTGAGGTTAATGACTTGCCCAGTTCCCAGAGCGTGTCTGTGGTGGTGATGTGACTCACACTAAGTCAGTTGGATCTCAGTTGCCTTGCCTCTGTTTTGGTGTTTTTTTCAGAGAGGCTGGGGGACCTCCTGCCCTAGAACTACCAGGATAACTTGTCAAAGATGCAAAGCCACAGGCCTACCCCAGCAAATATCATTGGAAAAATCTGCAGAGTCCCTAGGAATTTGCATTTTCAACAAGCTCCGCAGGGACTCTTGCATAAACTAGATTTGAGAACTACTCCACACTAGAGTGTGTGGTGATCTAAGGCTATTCTCAGTTCTAGTAAAAGACCATAGAGAAAGGGGATTGCATGCAGCATGAGGACTTTGGGTTGGTTACAAAGCAGACTGTCTGTTGGCAGAAGAAATTAGGAGACCCAAGAATAAGGCAACAAACCCAAAATTACATTGAATATAGGGTAAAAATATAAAAATGTATGGAAAATAATTAGATTCTAGGAAATATTTGTTTACTGAATTAAAAAGAACATAGAAATTATTCCATATTCATGGAATCCCTAAGAGAGAAAGGATAATACGTCCCTACAACCAAAATTTTTTGCCAATCCACATGCAACTTTCAGGATTCTAAAATTAAAATGTAATTGTAGCATTGATTGTTCTCTTCCTTGGTATGTGTAGTATTGAGATATCTAAATTGCTATTATTTTAGGTCAAAACCAATATTTCTATTTTGAAATGAGCGTTAAGTGTGCATACTTGCATTTTAGTGACACAGCCTCTGGTCAAAACCTTTTTAGAAATGTCTTTTGGAATTGTTTCCAGTGTATATTTGTGAGCCACACAAGAAAATAATGTTCACTACTTTAGTAACTTTTAACTTGGAAATTTATTATTTTAACTAACTTTTAACTAATTATTTTAACTAACTAAATAATTAACTAGCTAACTTTTAACCTGGAAATGTATTATTCAGTTTGAGTAGTCTCTTTTTATAGTACACATGGGCTCAGATAAATTTTGGGCTATTTGTGAAAATAAAAGTCATTCTCAAGAGATGAAACCTGGCCACAGTGGCTCACAACTATAATCCCAGCCCTTTGGTCAGCCAAGATGGGTTGATCACTTGAGTCCAGGAGTTTGAGACTAGCCTGGGCAACATGATGAAACCCTGCCTCTACAAAAAATACAAAAATTAGCCAGGTGTGGTGTTGGGCACCTGTAGTTCCAGCTACTAGGGAGGCTGAGGTAAGAGGACTGATTGAGCCTGGGAGGTTCAGCCTGCAGTGAGCCATCATTGTGCCACTGCACTCCAGCCTGGACGACAGTGCGATACATTGTCACAAAAAAAAAAAAAAAAAAAAAAGAGAAAGAAATCTTTGTCATGACTGAGAATATAAAGTCTAAAAACATTTACTGAGTAGCTGCTCTGCCTCAGGCCATGATGCCATGATAGATGCTGAGACATGCAGACATGAATGGGAGAGCCTGATCCCACAGCCTATGAGAGGTATAAAGACATTAAAATTAAATGATTCTGCTGTTGTTGATATCTTTATTTACATCTACATGAAAGGTTATGGGAATATAGTTGAGGGAGTCATTCATTTTGTTTGGAGAGGTCTTGCAGAAGAGGTGCAATAAAATAGGACCAGCTGCTGTTTACTGAGCTCTTACTAACTGTATGGCAATCACTGCTCCACGGGCTTTATATGTGTTATGTTTTTTAAATCTCATAAAATCCCTGTGAAGTGGTTACTGCTATTTTCTGCACTTTGCAGGTAAAGAAGGTGAGGCATAGAGGAATTAGACAGAAGTGCTGGTAAGTAGGCGGTAGAGGCAGGATTCAAACCCAGATCCTGAGTTTTCAGTTACCACTCTTTCTTGTTGCACAAAAAGAGGTGCTATTTATTCTAATAGTATAGTGTCCAGTGTTTGTTGTCATTCACACAATATCCATGATAGCAGCAAAAGAAAAAGAAAAGGATTTTACTCTTGCGCTGATTATTTAAGAAAAGAACCTAACCGCTATTAGATTAGAACAGACATTGCAGTGGGATTGCATACCTCTGCTCCCCCAGGAATAGAGTTATTTCGTTAACTATTTTCTAAAGTTTTTTTTTTTTAATTTCCTTGATGCAGAACATCTGGCTAACTGAAGAAATGTTCACAAAAGTAGTAAAATTGACATGCTTAATTATAGGACAGTCTGGCTTGTGAAATATGAAAGGAATATAATACATGTGATAAACCAGGATTCCAATGAAACTGAGAAAACATTTCTGTATCAATTTAAATTTGTTAAAAAGTATATGTACAGTAAGTACAGTGTAGGTGGACAGTGGTTAGGGAGGTATGAATAGTGTATATTAATTAGCCAAGAGTAAAGGTAATAATTTTCTAAAGGAGATAAGAAAATGTAAAAGAAAGACTGTAAAACAACAGACCAGTGTATAACAATGAAAAGAAATCTGTTTCTTAATAGTAAATAGAACTATCACTTAGGTTCAATGCATTTACAAAATCATGTGCAATCACTTAACATAATGGGTGATGTATACCTGTTAAGGGAAAGAAGTGAATCCAAATGAAAGTAGAAATAGTATTTATGGAGGCAAAGTTTAGAATTTGGCTGAACTGCCAACCTCAGTGGTCCTAAGGCGTCAATAAAATTCATGCTTGTAAAAGTCTCTAAGGGTCATGTCATTTCTCTCAAGAACTCTTCACGTGTGAACCTCTCCTCTGATGTTATTCATATTAATCCCAGATGAACTATCATGGCTCTGGTGGAAAGTGTGAGTCTACTGATACTACATAAACTGTGATAAAAATCCATCTTATGCTTAAGCTGAAAACTCTCCCGGTGTTACCTAGCATTGCAAGCCTTATCCGCGGCGCATGCTGTAAACACAGCCTTGGTCAGTTAACCTCATCTTGCCCCTGAGGCTGTTGTCCTAACCTTGGCCAGCTGTTTGGTGGGTGTACTTATTCTGTTTTTCTGAGAGGAAAAGTAGAGTGTGTGTTGGGGATTTAAGGAGAAGCAGAGGGTTCTTATAAAGGGAAACTCAGCACAAATCCATCGTTTTCTTCACTCAGGAAATAACTGTTTTTTTTTTTTTTTTTTTGCCCCCGAGCTCTAAAGACCATCTTTCTGTTTCCCAAATTGGTTTTCTCATGTGTAGATGCTTCCCTTTTCAGCATTTAAAATTTTCTTCTTTTGGTCTGCATCTTTGCCCTCCATCTTCTCAAATACAGATCTTGAAACATTTCAGTATTTTATTACCACTCAACCAAGAGACAAAAATCCAAGCCTGGATGAATTCCATCACAGTACCTGAACAGTGGATTGGAGCTGGATAAAATGAGATCTCTGCTTTACTCTAGATCCATAACCTCAGGTCCCATCTGGATGCTCCTCACTGCCTGACCACTCTGTTGTATTTCTCTAGGAAGCTTATGGTCCTTTCTCTGAGCATTTAAATTCAAACCTTCTCCTTCCTCAAATCTCCTACCTTCCACCCCACCCTTTCCCTACCTCACTTTCAGCTGATGCCTCACCTCTTATTTTACGGAAAAAATTTAAAAACTATAAAAAATGCATTCTTCTTTTCACCATCAAAGCTACTAATTGATCTGGTTCTGTATGCAATCACCTCTTCTCTCATCTGTTCCATCAATCTCACCCTCTCTATTGCATCATCCCAGCAATTTACAAGCAGGCTCTGAAGGCTTCCATTTTTACCCATCTCTGCAGTCCCTCTGCTTACCAACCTATTCAGCACCAAACAGCTTAAAACAGCTCTCTACATATGCTATGTTTCCTTCTTTATTCTTTCCTTCTTGTTCTTCCACCTACTTCTGTTCCTACGTTACCCTTAAAACTCTATTAAAACTGCTCTTTCCAAGTTGCCCAGTTGAATGGACACTTATCTTCATTTGGCTACTAAATCCTATACAATTCCTTTCTCTCTCCTTCTTGGACACTCTCTTGATATCTGTGATGCCCTCTATAGTTTCTGAGGTTCTTTTGTCTCTTAGCTGCTGTCTGGATGCAATCCTAAACTGGGACTGTTTCCTCTCTAAACTCCCTTCCTAGATTGCTTCAGTCTTCCCATGGTTTTCGTCATCTGTATGCTGATGATATCCTCATCTGTATTCTTGGCCTAAGTCGCTTCACAGTTGGATATCCAATTATCTAAAAAACAATTCCACTGAGACGTCTGGCAGGTGTTTGAAACTTCACATTCAGATGTCTGAAAGTCTTGTGTCCCAGCTCCCACCTTCACTCACTTGCCCATCCCCAGAGCTCATTTTCTTCCAGTTTTATCCACCTTAATAAATAATACCACCATGCCAGAAACTTGACATCAGCCTTGATTCCTTACTTCCCCCTCACACTTACACGCCGTTCATTAGCTTGTTATGTTACTTTTACCTCCAAAGTTATATTGAATTATCATTTATTTCCATCTCTAGCAGGATCATCCACATTTAAGCTACTCTCTTCTCTCACCTGGATTGGGAATAATCTTTTTTGTGATCCCCTTAATTTTACTTCTGTTCCTTTCCAATCTAGTCCCCACACAGCAGACCGAATGATCTTTTAAAAACAAGCTGGTTGCAATGGACTGAAGGCTCATGTCCCCCTACTACCACCAAATTCATACACTGAAATCCTATCCCACAAGTTGACAGCACTGGGAGGGGAGGCCTTTGGGAGGTATTAAGTCTTGGCATGGAGTCCTCATGAATGGGATTAGTGCCTTATTAAAGAGGCCCAAGAGAGATCACTTGTCCCTTCAACCATGTGAGGGCACAGCATTAGGGCAACATCTATGAGCCAGAAAGTGGGCCTGCACCAGACACTGAATCTGCCTTGATCTTGGGCTTCCCAGCCTCCAGAACTGTGAGAAATACATTTCTGTTGTTTATAAGCCCCCAGTTAATAGTATTTTGTTATAGCAGCCCAAATGGACTAAGAAACTGAACTAAGGACTGCTGCTCAAAATTCTTCTGTGACTTTCCATAGACTGCAATAAAATCTAAGCTCCTTGCCATGGTCTAAAAGGCTAGGACAGAAATCCCCAGATGGACTCTCCAGTTTCCACTCTCCCTTTGTTAACTGGCTCCACCAATGCTGTGAAAGGTGAGTGTGCTCACTTCTGTGTAGGTGTGACCATCTACTGTGATATAGGAGGAAGAAAATGTTAGAACTTTCATTTCTATTTTTTTATCTTGTCTTTTAAAATTTCTATTTTTCAGTGTTTTATAGTGAAATAATATGTATGTAAAATAATATATGTATATAGTTTAAAGATAAATATGCATATATTGAAGGTACTTGTTCAAAAAATTTTTTTGATGGGATGTGTGACTTACATTTGAGGAGAATGCTGTAATATCCCAAAGCTTTTCCTTTCTCTTATTCTTCCTTTTTTTGTTTTTGTTTTTTGGTTTCAAGGCCTTTGTGCAAATTGTTGTCATTGCCAAGAAAACATGTCTGACATCTGCTCAGAGAAGGCTTCCTTGACCATCCAACAAATGCTCATTTTCCTTAGGCATTATCTTTTATAGTATCTATCAGCATGCAATTGTGTGTTTGTTTCTTAGTGTATTGCTTGTTTCCATCAGGGCAGGGATGATGATTTTATGTTTAGTCTCTGCACAGTGGTTGGTATAGAGCAGGCATTTGCAAAAAATATTTTTGATGGAATACATGAACTTAGAGTCATATTTACCATGATTTTGCTGTGGTTATTTTGTCTCCTCCATGTTATTGCTCATGCCATTCTTTTATATGGAACTATTTTTCTCTTTAAAAATAAAAAAAAGCCTCCAAACTCTGTATTTTAATTTCTACCACTCTCCCAACTGGCTCCTTCCCTGAGCAAAGAGTGTCCCAGACATTTGCCTCTGCATCCACATTCCACCTTCAGTCTGCCCTCCAGGCCTCTCCATGATTTTGCAGTCTTCACTTAGTTTTCCCCTCAATCACTGGATTAGCCCCTTGGCCTGGCTTCTTAGGGTAGACTCCTATTCACACTTTCTGTTTATCTTTTTACCTCACCATTGCCACTTAGAAACTGCCTATCAGATTTTCCTGGTTTTGAGCTTATAGCCTAAAAGCCTAGAATCCTCCACCCCCATCTGGGGTTCTGAAATCCCAAGCCCCACTTCCCTCTAGCTTGCTCTAAAATGAAGGTTCACTCGAATATATATTCATACAGCTCTCCTGGAGACTGACCTGCCACAGCACTTGTCACTTCCATCACACATGTAGACTTATATTTTCTCCTAAGACTTTGAACTGTTATATCTTATATGCAATAAGCTCACTTTTTATTTACTTACCTATGCATTCATATATTCGAGCACATTAACACTTTAACCCAAAACACTACATCTAAGCCTGTGGGAGCATCAGAAAGTCTCCTCGAGTTCCACTCAGAATTAAGATTTCAGTTTTACTTATGCCTTGACACTCCCGTCAGTTATCCTGGGAACTATCAAGTGTGTGTTTGTAGTAATGTGGACTGAAAGCAAATCGCCAAATGTTAGCCAGATGGGGCACATTTTATTTCAGCAGTAAATGTATTTTTTTTTCTGTAAGGGACATAGTTTTGAGATCCCATTTCTGTAGCAGATGACATTTCCCTATGCTTTGCTAACTGGAACGAATGTGTCAATAAAGGCATTTTCTTTCTGAAATTCTGGCCCTTTAGCAATCCCCCAATCAAATTTGTCAACTGTGTGGTCCTCTGATAATCAGAGTGCCATTCCCTCTGAAGTGTTGGGCAGAACACGCACTGAAATGAAATTACTGATAGTAATCTCTACTTGCTCCATGGAGGTCTTTCTCATTTCTTCAATAAATCAACTGGTTTTCCACCCTCATTTGAAAATCCTTATTTTGTAATGGAAATTGTTGTCTTAGAATGGATTTTTCTTCAAGTAAACTGCTCGTTTACATAAGGCAATGTAACTTAAAGTAATATTTTTTTTCCTTGATTATAAAAGAAATATTTTTTGTTGTTCTTTTTTTTAAAATTGTACTTTAGGTTCTGGGGTACATGTGCAGATCATGCAGAATTGTTGCATAGGTACACACAGGGCAATGTGGTTTGCTGCCTCCATTCCCCCATCACCTACATCTGGTATTTCTCCCCATTATCCCTCCCCGACCTCCGCACCCCCCCGCTGTCTCTCCTTGGTCCCCTCAACAGACCGCAGTGTGTAATGCTCCCCTCCCTGTGTCCATGTATTGTCATTGTTCATCACTTGCCTATGCGTGAGAACATGTGGTGTTTGATTTTCTGTTCTTGTGTCAGTTTACTGAGAATGATGGTTTCCAGATTCATCCATGTCCCTATAAAGGACACAAACTCATCATTTTTTATGGCTGCATAGTATTTCATGGTGTATATGTGCCACATTTTCCTTGTCCAGTGTATCGTAGAGATGGGCATTTGGGTTGGTTCCAGGTCTTTGCTATTGTAAATAGCGTCGCAATGAACATACGTGTGCATGTGTCTTTATAACAATGATTTAAATACCAAAATCAATATAAGATATGAAAAGATGAATAATGAGCAAAAATAACTTTTTTTCCCCTCTTAAATGGCACTAAGAACTTGTTTCAGGAGCTGAATATTTTTCATGATTGTATCTGTGACTTAAAATAGGAGAAAAACACCAAAAGTAGGTATCCAAAAGTAACCATGAATGCAGTCAAAGACACTAGGTCAATGAGTTGGAAGTTCACTCTTCCCCTCGACACAGGTACAGCCAAATCTAAAACCCTCCCCTCATTCTCTTCTGCTCTCAGACACTCAGAGCCTTCTAGATCTTGGTTCATTTTGTCAGCAGCTTCTTCTCAAATTGCACTTCACACCTGCTCCACTTGATGAACCCCATATTCTTCCTCCCCAAGGCAAACCTCTTTTCCCTCCCTGCTTTACCCACTCTGCCTGGAACTACCTCACTCCCTAGTCCTCTTGAATGTAAGTCCCCTGAGGACAAAAATCTTACATCCTTCACTGATGGTTCCCGAATTCCTAGAACGGTGCCAGGCACACAATAGATGGTTATTAAATATTTGGAGAATGAATGGCCAGCCTAGGAAACTCCTACTTAAGCTTCAAAACCTCAGTCGAATGGAGCCTGCCTTTTGTGCTACCCTTGTCCCCCTGGCCATGTCTGGCACTGACGTTTCTGTTTCCACCCTGCTGTGTGTTGATTCCTCTTAGTGCACGTTTTACATGTCTGCAAATCAAGAGGCATCTTGGCCTTTGGAGCAGACAGACCCCACTTTCAGTCCTGGTTCTGACACTTCATTCATTTCTTCACTCACTCATTCAACAAAGATTTACTGGGCATCTACTATTGTACCAACCATTGGGAATTAAATGGTGAACAAAGGTAGACTGGCACCTGCTCCTCATGGAGCATCCCATAGGCATGCCCATTAGCCTTGCTGTGCCTCTGTTTCCTCAGCTGTGACACAGGTAATGCCTCCTTCCCAAGAGGATTGTTGAACAGATTAAATTGGAAGGTGCAATAAGGCACTCAGTGCACGGTGTATGCTCAGTAGATTTTGCCCAATATTTAATTCCCTCAGTGGACACTGAGCTCCTCCTCAGGGCCAAAGAAGGATTCCCATTTTTTCCTCTTTTCTTGGGCACAGAGGATTTAGCAGTAGATGTTGGCTTATAATGAGGATGGCAGAGCTGCACTTGGTGCCTGTCTCTCTGTGCCTCTCTCTGGCACACACACACACACATACACAGACACACAGACACACACATACATACAGAGAAAGAGAGAGAGAGAGAGTGAGTGTCAGATCTGTGGCTTTCTCTGGCACACACACGCATGCACAGACACACCAACAGACACATACATACAGAGAAAGAGAGAGAGTGTCAGATCCAGCCTGTCATTACCACACCAGCTCTTCCAAGACCTGGAACCATTACCTCTGAGTGGACAAACAACAGTCTCTAGCACATTAAGACAAAAACCCAGGATTCCCAGGCCTGGGAAGGTGCAAGGTTGACCTGGGGCAGAGTATGTTTCATCCCTGACCCAGGCGGCTGAGGCTCCAGAGATGATGCACTTTCACCTAATTTCTCAGAATCTCTGGGGACAGTGACGCAGAGCAGTTTAAAGAATTACCCCTCACCCTGCGATCCACCCCCACACCTATGCCTCTGCCTGGCCATTCACACTCCAATGCCTGACATGTGACCAGATGGCCACAGGCCCGCTTCCTTGAGCAAACAGCAGTGCACGTGAGCAGTGTCTGGCCTCAGGCTTGGACATGACCAGCTGGTCACTCAGGACTCTTTTGCCCTGCTCTGCAGGAGTGGAAGGGTAGATGGAGCACTGGGACACCTGGCTTCTAGCCCTAAGCTCAACCTCAAGGCAAGATCTGGTGTCTATTCCTTCCTGTCTCTAGGCCTCAGTTTCCCTATCCGTATCAGGCAGGGTCTGGCTGGCGGGTAGGAGAAGTAAGCCTGAGAGGCTTTTTAGCCTCTGTGTTTTTCTTTCCAATTCTTGGGTTCAAGAAAGAAAGAAATATGTGGGCCTTTCAGATTTAGATTCTGGGCATCTTAGGCACTTGCCATAGGCCATTCTTAGCAATTGCTGGGATCATCTCCAAACTTTTTTCATTCTGAGTTTCAACCTCTCCAACCTGCTATTTTTCTAAACTCCCTCTAAGACTTTTAATGCTCTTGGGAAACTTCCAGTTGATGTGGAAGAGTTTGAAGAGATGGAGGGTGGGGGGTAGCGAGGTGAGAACCCTCTGGATCAAAATGGAGCAGTGTCTCATATCTAGGAATTGGGTTCGAGATCTTGGGAGGTGTGATTGGAGAGCCATAGTAGAATTCAAAGGGTGCAGATTACGTAGTTTTATTTGAAATTATTATACAACTTCGTATTTGGAAAGATATTTGAAAATGACAAACCTCAGAAAATAATGAGTGTCGAGACTTTCTTTGCTGATTGGGTCATTGCAAAAGATATCTTGAAAGGGGCAATAGCTTAAAATTAAGCTGAACTATTGAAATTGCTGTTTTTTTTTCCTTAGGTCACACATGGTCAAATATTGCAATTTCCTGTGTTTCAACTTAATATTTTGGGGTTATCAGAAGAGCGCATGAGCAACTGAGAACTATGAGTGTTTTGTGAGGAGGGAAAGCTCACATGTGGCAATGATTGGAGAAAGAGAAGGCAGCCAAGGAAACGGAGAAGGAACAGTCAGAGAGGTGAGAGGAAAGCATGGGGGCTCCAAGAAGCAGAGGTGGTCCGCTGGCCAGCAGTTTGGGACTGGGGCTGGATGGGGACCTAGGCTGGGATAACCCATCCATTTGCACCTGGTGGCCCTGTCCAGCATCTCCTCTCACCACCCTGCCTCAGTGTCTTCGCTCCAGTCACAACAGACATCTGTTGTGTCCTTGAATGCCTCATGCATTCTCTCAACCCAGCCTCTCCTCCGGCTGTTCTCTCTCTGCCTGCAGTTCTTGTCTCTGCCTCTTCCACATCAGATGGACACTGCCTCTGTTGTTCAGCCCTCAGATGGTCACTTTCTTAGGCCTGTCCTGCTCCCTTTGCCAGACATGGTTATGACCCTCAGGCTGTGCGTCTCCATTTTTAACTCAAAATTTCTTATGTGATGTCTGTCTCCACCACTGGACTGTGAGCTCCTGTGGGCAAGGCTGGTGTCTATTTTGTTTATCATCATATCTCCATGCCTGGCACAGTACCTGGCACAAGGTAGCAATGCAATAACTACTAAGAAATGAACAGATGGGACACAAAAATCATCAGGACGCTGACATCCAGGTCTCTAGCAAGCCTGGCCTCTTACTCAGCCGAAATATCTGGGTCAAATATGACTTTCTGAATGGTCCATGTGGAGCTTCTGAGTTTGAAAATCAACGTGCATTTTCATCAACAAATTCAGAGCATTGAGAAATGAGGAGCTGTGTTGTCAGACATTGTTCTGATTATTTCTCTTTTGCTGCAGAACAAACCACCCCACAACTTGCTGGTGTAAAACGACACCCCTTTCAGTACAATCACAAGTTCAGTGGGTCAGGAATTAGGAAAGGGCACAAAGGAGACAGCTCATCTCTGCTTCATGACATCCAGAACCTCAACTGGGATGACTTGAATGGCTGGGGGTGGGGAATCCACTTTCAAGATGGCGTCTTCATTCTCGTGTCTGGTGCCTGGGCTGGCTGGTTGAAGACTGGGCTTACATGCAACTGTCAACTGGAACACCTACATATGGCTTCCAGAGTTGTGGTCTCAGGTTAGTAGAGCAATGGGATTTCTTAATAGCAACCTCAGGACTCTCAGTGCAATTGCTCCATTAAATGAGGTAGATGCCTCATGGCATGTTATGATGTAGGCTAAGAAATCATTGAGTGCCACTTCTGTGTTCTGTTGGTCAAAGCAGTCATAAGTCCCTCTGGTTCAAGGGGAGGGACCTTAGACTCCACATCCTACTGGGGACGGTGTCACAGGATTTATGGCTATGTTTTAAAACTGCCGTAGATGGTTGATGCCATTGCAGATCTCCTGTGAGCAGATGCTGAACTGCACGACCAAATACATTTTCCCCTCAACTTTTAGCATTAGAAAAGCACTTGAAAATCTTCCAGGTTGCTAGGCGTGGTGGCTCACACCTGTAATCCCAGCACTTTGGGAGGCTGAGGCAGATGGATCACCTGAGGTCCAGAGTTCAGGACCAGTCTGGCCAACATGGTGAAACCCATCTCTACTAAAAATACAAAAAATTAGCCAAGTGTGGTGGTGCATGCCTGTAATCCCAGCTACTTGGGAGGCTAAGGCAGGAGAATAGCTTGAACCAGGGAGGTGGAGGCTGCAGTTAGCAGAAATAGTGCCATTGTTGCAGTTAGCAGAAACACTGCTCCTTTTTGATCCAGAGGGTTCTCACCTCGCTACCCCCCACCCTCCATTTCTTCAAACTCTTCCACATCAACTAGAAGTTTCCCAAGAGCATTAAAAGTCTTAGAGGGAATTGAGAAAAACAGCAGGCTCTTCTTACTCCAGCCTGGGTAAGAAGAGCAAAACTCTGTCTCAAAAAATAAATAATAAAATAAAATAAAATAAAATCTTCCAGGTAGAGGAGGAAGGTGGCTTGCAGCTTTGTAGGCTTGCGTTCAAATCTTCTATCACTTCGTGTCCATAGGGTCTTGGGCAAGCCACTTAATTAATCCGAGTCTCAGTTTCTTTACCTGAATAGTGAAGGCAGGAACGATGCCACAGTGAGGATTTGGTGAGCCAGTAAAAGAAGATCTGATGCCTGCTGAATGCTTATAACAGCTACCTTTGTGATCGTCAATGCTCTTTTATGTAAAATGAGAATAAAAATAGAGACCTCACAAAAACTGTCTTCCTGGCTCTAGGCCATTTGTGAATAGAAGAAATTCAACTCATGTTCTTGGGCCAGTCGCTTGGCAAGAATCTGGAGACACAGAGATAAACACAACAGTGCGGTCAGCCCTTGGATCTCCACATCCAGTGGACCAGGGAGGCAGAGTGAGACTGAGAGAGGTGGTAGGGGGCAGAACATTTGTTCCCATGGAATGGTCATCAGTCCACTCATGGCATTCTTGATGGAGGTCTCTTTGGTCCATTCTTAGCCAACAAATTTAACATGGACTCAGTTAAAGTCTGACGAAGTCTTGCTGACTTTGTTGGAAAAGACCAAAGATGGGAAAAACCCAGCTTCATAAGACTTCGTGTGAAAGAGGCATAACCATGGCTTTTAGCCGGCTCCCAATACTACCTACACGTTTTCAGTATTGTGTTAAGAGCTTTTCATGTATCATTCCATTTAACCACCCCAATAGCTTTATGAGAGGTAGGTTCCTCTATTGTCTTCACTTTATGGCTAGACACTGAGACTCAGAGAAACCAAATGGTTTTCCCAGGGCCACATGGTGTGTTCCAGCTGCCAAAATGCTAATGCAACCCCTGACTGCAAGAACAGAAGAAAGTGTCCCGATCAGGAGATGAGACACATTGTGCTCTGCACTGCCTAGATCACCCCCCAGGGGTGACTCTCACTTAATTCAGAGATACTGGAGACTGTCCTGTGGAGGGAACGAGAGAGACCTTGGAGGCACAGAACCTCACAGCCTTGTTCTGTGAGGGAACACGCTCCTGATGTGGGAGAGAGAAAGCTGACAGGCAGGACCACTCCCTCACATTTCCAAGAGGCTGTCATGGGGCAAAGAGAGCTCTGTGTTTCCTATGAGCGTGGTTCTGTATTAGCCATGTACAGATGTTTGAAAATCTATCTGATTCCCTTGTAATGTAGTGACCCTCCTATCACTAGAGATATTCAAACCAGAATGGGTTAGAAGCGCTGTTGAAGTCAGGCCTGTAGTGGATGGGCTGTTGGGTGTGTGTAATGCCTCTAGCACAATGCCTGGCATAGGGTAGGTGCTTGCATCAGGGGACCTTTAAGGTTTAGGATTAGAGCTATTCTGGGTTCTCTGTAAAAATCATTAAAAAATATCCAGGCAGCTCCTTGTGCACTTAGAAGGTAAGAATTATTTTAATGATGACCAAGCATATTACATACACAATTTCATAATGCTATTCATTGTACATACCTTACGGGGTTACTATAGTTGAGGAAACTGAAGCACAGAGAGGTTTAGCAACTTGCCGAAGGCTGGACAGTAATTGGCAGATCTGGGATTTGAATCCAGGCCTCTGGTTCTGCTTACGGTTGTCCTTCCCCATGGATCTTCCAGGGGCAAGCTTGACCCTCAGAGTCTCTGGCCAACATTTGTAGTAATGGAAGGTGCTCCAAGGTTTTTCTCATAGCTCTACCTCTGGGGTCTTTGGGTTTACTAGCTAGAAAAGTGAGGACATGTGATAGAACCCCTGAACCAGTGGTTGGCTTGTGGGCCAACCCCAAGCAGGACATAACTGATTCACCCCATGTGCCTATGTACAAAGTACTGTGCTAGGGCCCTGGGAATGTAGCCGTAAACAAAATGGAAGGGACGCCTGTCTGCATGAAGCTTATTTTCTTGTTGAAGAGACAGCAGGGAAGAGGCAACTGCAGTGTGGGCTGGTGGAGCTGGGGAAGAGCAGATGTCAGGGCCCCAGTTATCTCCCTTTGGACCTCAGCACTGTAGTCCTGACCTCTGACTCCTCAGTCCCTGTCCAGGGACTTGCTCTTCCTGCCCAACCCACTGTGCCTACGCTTACGCAAGCTAGAAAATTGACGTCCATCAGGAATAGCTCCAACCCTCAAGGGTGAGTGGGAATTAGCTGGCGAAGAGGAGGAGAGCAGAAAGAGAAGAGGGACAAGTGTTCCAGCAGGGGGACTGGCATTTGAGGAAGCTCAGGGGCAAGGAAGGGTGGGGTGTCTGTGAATGGTGGATGGGCCATTATGGCTGGTCTGTGGGGTGGGTGGGGGATTGTGAGTGGTGAGGCAGAGTCCAGACTTGGAGGCCACAGGGAATGATTTTTATTTTATTGTAAGAGTCCTTGGGGACAACTGAAGGATTGTCAGCAGGGGAGTGCCAGCCAGTGGGCCAGGTAAGGGGACCTGGGAGCTGGGAGGTGTCTGAGGAAGCCAGGCCTCACAGGGCCTCCTGGGTCTACTCTCAAAGCCCCGCAGCGAGAAAGAGGCCCTTCTGGGAAGATTCCTGGGTCCCTTTCAAGGAACTTCCTCTTGCTGCAAAATCCCCCTCACTGGAGCTCATAAAGCAGGGCGCTGAAAGTAATTACAGGCTGGGAGAGGCCAGGGCAGGGACGCTGGGGATGTGCAGGGGGCAGGGAGGCAGACAGGAGCCGTCATGCTGGCCTGGCTGCCAGGGAGGGAGCGTGCAGACACCAAAGCCCCCATAAAGTCACCCAGAGTAGGCCCTTTTACAGGCATTCTGGGCTGGGGCATGATGTCACCGGGAGCCAATCAGGGGCTCCCCCAGGCCCTTTTTCTTCTTTGGGGCCTGTCTCTGTGGTTATTGAGGTACATTCTTGGTGAAGGGGGTGTTTTCTTTTGGAATGCTTGAACCCAATAGGTTTTGCAGCCGCTGGCTGGGCCAGTCCTTCTTCAGGCAAAGCCAGCCAACCCTATGTTCTGTTTCAAGACAGAAGGGCCTCCTGGGGGCTGCCAAGAGTTCCCTTCAAGCCACAACTTCGAACTTCTTTTAGTGAATCAACTTCTTTTAAATTACATCCATTTGAGAAAAATAATCAACATGAATTGAGAAACACAACAACAACACAGGCTATGGAGTGAAGAGTCATGGATTTGAATCCTGGCTCCTCTTCTTAACACCTGTGTTGTTCCTAGATAACCCTCAGTTTCCCCATCTGCAAAATGAGAATGATCTAATCCACTTTGCAGGGTTGTTGCGAGGACCCAATTGAATGGATGGGTATGAAGCGCTCAGCTACCACTAGCCATTATTTTGACAAATCCATTCTTCCTCACAGCACTGGACTTAAAAAGCCGTGCCAGGCCTGTCTACTTCCCACACTACATTTATGGGGCAGATGATCTTAAGGAAGATGGAAATGAGGCCCAGACAGGCTGAGGGTCTTGTGAAAGCTGCTGTGTCTAATTAGGCCCTGTTTGTAGTTCTTCTGTGAAGCATGATCATTTGTTAGCTCTAGTTAAAGGAAACTATAAAACCATATAGGACCCAACTGAAAGTTTAGAAAACAAGGGCAAAAACCTTCTCCAGAAGGCTACCAGCCTCGCATTGCAAGTACAGTGACTTTTATGTTAATATTTGTTCATGCTGGTCTTGATAATAAACTTGAAAGGTGAATACAGTATACACGTGTCTTTGCTTGCTCCACCAGTATTACAGATTATCATGTTAATGGCTCCCTATTATTTCATCAAATTGATGCTGGGTATTGTTGAATTTTACTTTCAATTTCCCCGTCTGAAATAATGCTTCAATGAACTCTTCTCTTTTTCCACAGAGCGTTTCTCTTTATTTGTCTCATTTCCTTAGGATAAATTCCCAGAAGCAGAATCAGTGGGTCTCAGGGTAGGAACATTTTTGTGGTTTGTGATACGTATTTTCCAATTTATTTTCCATAAAGGATGTTCTAATTTACATTGCCTCCAGCAGAGTTTGTCCGTTTAGTCATTTCAAGGCAACCTTACCAGCATTAGGTATTATTGTTTATTATTTTGTTTGCTGCTAGATAAATAGTTATTCCTTCTTCTTCTAAAATAAAATGATTGATTTGTGGATTCAAAGACATATATATATATATATATAGTATATGTACCAATACATTTATCTTCTCTTTTTAACATTATTTGAGATTTTGGGAGGTATTGAGTCAGGTGAGTCTTTTGCTACAAAATGCAAGAACGCCATTCCTATGTGCTTGTGAAAAGCAAGTATATTCTCTCCCATGCGAGACAGTAGTAATTGTAATAAACTGGGGCTGCTGCCAAAGTTGAAATAAACAAACAGTTACAACAGACAATGGAAGCTCAATCCCGACCCTGATGAATGAAGTTGCTAATGTGACTTCCTGGAGTGGATGTCAGCCAACAGCCTCCCCTGTGACTTACATTAGGTCCTAGTGACAGTGCTAAGCTGTTTGAAGAGGTAAAAAGGTGCTTATGGGGCTGAGGAGGGGGTGCTATTTGGGGTGAGTGTGCAGTCTGGTTTCTATAGCCAGCAGAAAAGGACTGATTTGGAAGAACTTCACAGGGAAAGTTTGCAAAGCATTCATGAAAAGACAGAAACAGAGTATTTGAGGTAGGGGCATGTGGTGGTGAGGTTAGCTGTCTCAAACTGAGGCTTATAACCCAGCCCAGAACTGAGCACCTCTGTTGGGTCTGACAAATGAGTGTCATGCATGAACAACCAGACGCAGGTTCCAATCTTGGCTCTGCAGTTGAGACTTGTGGAGGATGTCACTGTGGATTGAGGGACAGCTGAGAACTCAGGCAAGACGTCCTGCCCTTTTGCTGCACCTGCTTCTAAGGCCAACCCTGAGTCCAGCTGGCTTCAGGCTTCTCAGATTTCTGTCCTCAGAACTTTAACACTTGTCTGTACACTGGATGGGTAACGAGTAAAATCTGCCTGTGTCCACCGCTCTTGTGTTACTGAAGACATGCTGATTGTCTTATTAGAGTGTAAGCTCTCTCAGACTTAAAAGGTGAAGCCTCAATGCACATTCATACTTGCAGCACCAATGCTAACTCCCCATCCTCCAGGAAGCTTTCCTTGGCCTCACCAGTTGGCTAATGGCCATCTCCTTTGCTCTCCTCTGTGGAAGCTTTTATGGCTGTTCTTATTGCATCAGGATCATAATTAATTGCTCTTCATCCCCAGATGCCACACTCTGCAGCCACGTCGGTGTTTCCCTTACTTCTTGACCCTGTGTGATAAACTCATTCCTACCTGCAGCCTTGGCCCTTTGTGGGAGGTCAAGGAGCGGTTGCTGAATGAATGAGTGATAAAATAAGCATGGCAGCATTTATAAAGCACACTTGCCACACATTGTCTTATTTGGTACAACCTCATTGTAAAGGTGGGGAGGCTGGGTATTGGTACACCCATTTGACAGAAGGCATTAATGATACCAGCTGCCACTCACTGAGAGTTTCAATGCAGCAGGCCCAGGGCTCAGCACTTTGCAAGCCTTGTCCCATGTCATCTCCCCAGCAACCAAAGGAGGTAGGTACCATCGTCATTCTCATTCCACTAAGAGGAGACTGAGACTTGCCGAAGACAAATAACCTGCCAGGGTTTCATTTCTAGGAAGGGACAGATCTGGAATCTGACCCCGGTTCTGAGTGTTGCTAAAGTTTCCACTCCGCCATGCCGCCCCTCCTGATATCACCTCTACTATTTCCACTTCCGGCACTTGAGTTCTTAGTGTCTTATTTGTCCATTTGCTTCCAGTGCTAGGTGCAGGGCTGGGCATAGGTAGGCATCCATAAGTGCTGATGAAATGGAAGGATAGACGGATGAATGGACAGTTGGTGTCTGCTCCAGCTCTGTTGCAAACAGGGAGTTTCTGCTTTCGTGTAGTGCAGTCAGGGTATGGGAGTTAGTTTTAACTTGGGGCTGATCTTATACCTGAATTGTTCTGGTCATAAAACATGAGGGTGTGTCTTCTTGGGGACACGGTGAGCCATGTGCCTGCCTTCCAATGTATCAGATGTGTCTTGCCAAACTCTGAGGGCAAAATGAAATGTCCTGGGAGAGCCAACAGCCACCTCCCTCCTGTGTCAGGAGAGCAGGATCATTTTGCTCTGTCTACACACGCATTCCTGTCCTCTCCCTGCTGATGGCCTTGGGAGATAATGTGTTCCATGTGCGTCCCTGAGCATCGGGACAGCTGTTGGGAATGTAGTGGGAGCTGCAATGGCCCACGTGTCTGGGTGAAGTGGGTTCAACACTTTTCCAGGTTGCAGACTCTTGAGGGAAGCAGGATCCCATATCCCAGGGCTGCAATGTCAGACAGGGCCTGCCAGGGTCAGTATTTGCCTCTCTACCCAGCTCTGGGCAGAGCCTGAATGGCTGACCAGCAGACTCCAGGCATGGAAGGTGGAGCTGGAATTCGTCCTTCTGCTCTAAGAATGGGATGTGGGGCCTACCTGGCTGGACATGGAACTTACTTTTTGATCCACATCCAAGGTCCAAGTGCACAACACAGGGCACTGGTTTTCACATGTCTCTTATCTGGTTTCCCCATCAGAACACTCAACCTTGTGGATGAGTCCATCTCTGGATTCCAAGATGTGCAATGATAGGAACAAACATAACTCACATTTATTGTGCATTTGCTCTGTGTCAAGCACTTTACATGGAATTTCTCTTCTAGGCTGTTGATATCTCAAAGTGGTTAACAGCATGGATATCAGCGTTAGCAGGACTCAGGTTTAGATTCCGACTTATCTGCTGAGAGCTGTGTGACCCTGGGCAAGTCACCTGTCACAGTGTCTGTCTCCCCACCTGAAGCATGTTCTGACTAGTGATAGCCCTCGTGCCTCGCAGGTTAACAGAGAACCTGCCTGTGTGTGTTTCTGTTCAGGACAGTATGTTGTTGATGGGCAGGCATCATGATTCCACCAGGCCTGCCACCCTGCTGTCCCCTGAGATCTCTGCTATCCTAACCATGGACCCAGGCTCCTTTCTGGCCAGGATTCTGACCTACCTTGACCTGTCCCTGTCAGCTCCCTCTTGCTGCAGCCTCTGGCCCTGGAAGTCGTTTTTGCATTCTCTCCTCACTGGCGTCTTGGAAGAGGGCTTCCTTCCTTGGGGCTGGTGAGGACTCTGGCCGGGAAGGTTTTCCTCCACCACCTGCTCCGTTCCTCACCACTGGTATTCACTTCCCTGCAGGACTGAGGTTTCTTTCTTTCACAGGAAAGGTGTCTTCCCTTTCTTGTGAGTGTGTGCGCGATGTTGTGGTGTGTGTATATGGTGTAGTGTGTATGTAGTGTGGTGTGTGTGTGTATGTGTGTATGCTGCAGTGTGTGGGTGTGGTGGTGTGTGTAATGTAGTGGTGTGTGTCTGTATGGGGTGTGTGTGATGGTGATGTGTGTAGTGTTTGCGGTGTGGTGGTGGTGTGCATGGGGTGTGGTGATGTGATGTGTGGTGTTGTGTGGTGGTATGTGTGGTGTGTGCTGTGGTGTGCTGGTGTGGTGTGATGTGTTTGGTGTGTGTGGTATATGTATATGTGGTGGTGTGGTATAGTGGTATGTGTGTGGTGCGGTGGTGAGGTGTGTGTGTGTGGTGTGTGGTATGGTGTGTGTGTGGTATGGTGTGGTGTTGTGTGGTGATGTGTGGTGTGGTGGTGTGGTGTGGTGTCATGTTGTGTTTGGTGTGTGGCATGGTACGTAGGGGTGGTGTGGTATAGTATAGGTGTGGTGTGTAGTGTAGGTGTTTGTAGGTGTCGTGTGTGTGTGGTGTGGTGTGGTGTGGTATGTGTGTGGTGTGGTGTATGGCATAGTATTGTGTTGTGAGGTGTGTGTGTGGTGTGCAGTGTGTGTGGAGTGGTGTGTGTATGACCTGGTGTGGTGTGTGTGTGGTGTGCAATGTGTGTGGAGTGGTGTGATGTGTATGTGGTGTGGTGATGTGTGCAATGTGTATGGTGTGGTGTGTGTGTGGTATGGTGGTGTGTGCTGTGTGTATGTGTGGTGTGCAGTGTTTGTGGAGTGGTGTGTGTGTACTATGGTGTGGTGGTGTGGTATGGTATTGTGTGGTGGATCTGTGCTGTGTGCTGTGTGTACGTGTGGTGTGCAGCATGTGTGGAGTGGCATATGTGTGAAAGCAAGCTCTGGAGCCAAATAGGCGACTGTGTACTTGGGCGGGGCCAAGCCTGAGGCTCTGGTTGCCTCTGGGTGCCTGTTGCATGTGGAAGCCCTGGCGAAACATCTCAAGGGGATTGTGTGTCGGGAGTGCCTGTGTCTGTGGCTGACATCTGTCTGTGTGTATGGGTATGTGAGGAAGGGCCATCTGGGTGCCTGTCATGTAAGTGTGTGGAGTGTGTGTGCACTGGGTTGTGAAGGCTTGTGTCTCTGACAATTCCATGTGTGTGTGTGAGAAAGAGAGAGTGAAAGAGAGACAGACAGTGTGTGCTGTCTCCATCCTGAGACTCTGGGTGTGCGAAGGGGTGAGAAATTCTTGTGAGTATCTGTGATTGTGAGGGTTGCATCTATGGCTGATATCTGGCTGTTTGTGTGTGGGTATGTGTGAGTCTGTGCAGACATGGGGAAGAGCATGGATATCTATGGTGGTGAATGTGCAGGTGCCCATGTGAGTGAGACCAGCGATGCAGGACTCTCACTTTTTGGCATTAAGCCCACGTGTGTGCAGCCTGCTCTGCATCCAACGTGTGATGTCGGAATGTGCTGGTGAGGGGCTGTGTGTGAGATACACACGTGTGCACATTCACACAAGCACTGTGTGAGGAGGTGGGTAGGGTGGTGGGCAAGGGCATCAGCTGTCAGGGCCCCTCTCTGCACTGCTGGTGGCTTGTTCTCAGCTCTTTAAGAAGTGCAGGGCAGCCCTCCCTGGTGGGCCAAACCTGCCTGCTCTCTCTCTGTCCCACATCGGCTGGACTGGAGACAGTTCTGGGATTCTCTAAGGGAGGGAGAGGTAGGCCTAGGTCCTCGGAGAGGTGGTAAGAGGAGGAGGCCTGGCCTAGGGCAGGTGGATGGAAGAAAGAAGAGACCCCTACAACCTGGCCTCTGGAGCCCTAGAAGGGACCAGAGCCTGCCTGGTCACACTTAGGTCCGCATTCAGCTCTCCCATTCCCAGCCAGTCCCTCTCCAATTCTCTGTGCTGCTTCCCTAAATGGGTAGGAATCACAAAGCAGGTGACAATGACTTTTTCCCCAGCGACATTTAGAAGACCAGGGAGGCATCTCATCCTTATCACCAGTGTCCTAATGAAGCTTCAAGAAAAATGTTTGTTGAATGAATGAATGAAGTGAGAGCGAATGCTTATGGTTGCTGGGGGAAGGAGAGAGACTATTTGAAACAAGCTTATCCTACAATATGTGGGGCAGGGCATGTGGTCGTGCAGGGTAGAGTGTGCGTGCATGCATGCATGTGTGCGTGCACGTGGGTGTGCGGAGGAAAAGAATCAGGTAGTCACTCCCTCTGACCCTGGCTGCCCCTAGAGCTGAAGTTTCCCAGGCAGGATGACAATATACATGTTTCACCTTCTGGATACTAGGAGGATGACGTGGGGGCTTTGAGGGGGCTGAATGTCAGTCTGGGGTTCCAGTCTTCCTGGGAGGGGGCCCAAGTCCTCAGCGGGGGATTTGTACCAGCAGCTAAGCAGATAATTGCTTGTCAGATTGATTGAAGGCTTTTCAAAATGTCTTTTCCTCGGAACACCTTCCCATCCCCTCCACCCCCCATGAGTGGATTATTTGAGTTGGAACTGTTCTCCTTTGGTTTTTTTTCCCCTCCTTTCTCAAAGTAGTAATTACTGCCGAGTAGCCCTCCGCGGTGTTTCCTGTCATTTGGAGGCTGAAGCCAGCGGCTGTTTCCTCTGCTGGGTGAAGGACAAGCAGGCCAATTAGGGAAATACCCCACCCCCTAGCCTGGCCATGAGCCCCTGGGGCCCCTGGTGGCCTCCATGGGGCTAATGGGGCCTGGCAGGTAGAAAGGAACTGGCTGACTGATCAACTGAGGTAGTCCTGGCTCTCTTCCAAACCCTGAGACTTTCTTCACCCTTTGTGTCCTTGTTCCCTTGTGTGCGTGCGCTCACTTGCACGTGCATCTGCCTGTGTGTGTGCGTGTAAACTGTGGACAGGCTCCTGGGCCTCAGTAAAAATCTCAAAATCACCCATAGTGATTTTCCCAAGGGAGCTTAGCCTTGACCATCTCTTCAGATTTTAAAAAGTCTGCAAGGTTTCTGCATTGTAAGTGGATAGATGGCTGGTGAGAGGCACAGATGGGAGATAAGGCAAGAATAGTGAGAGGCTCATTGCCAAACTGAGGTAGTGGGTTCAGGGGTGCTCATGGCACAGTGCTTTCAGCTCTGCCATGCTTTCAGAATATCCACCAAAAAATGTGGGTAAAAAGTCTGCAAGGTCGCTCTACAGTCCTACTATCCGCCCCACCCACACTCAGGATTCATAATCTCCGCTAGCCTTGAGTTTTGTTTTAATGCTGCACCTCTTCCTTCTCTTCCTCCTCCTCCCTTCCATCTTCTCCTCTTCCTTCCCCTCCTCTTCCCTTCCATCTTCTCCTCTTCCTGCCTTTGAGACTTTGTTCTCAATCAAGAAGCCAAAGCTGAGCAGGACGCAGACTAAGATGAGATGAAGAGTTGAGGCTCATGAGTCAAGACGGTTTGAGTCCATTCCAAGGTCTGCCTCTTTGTGACCTCAGGGGAGTGACTTAGCCACTTTGTGCCTCAGTTTACTCATCTGTGAAATGAGGCTAATAACAATAGAACCTTCATAGGGTTGCAGTGAGGTTGAATGAGAGAATGCACGTAAAATGCATGTAAAAATACTACAAAGCCGTAGTCCATAATCTGTGCTGAACAAATGTTGGGTAAACAAATAATAAAACGGACCTTGTAGAGACGTGTGGACCTCAGAAAGAGATGGGAGGGAACATGCCAGAGAGATGAGCATGGCAGAGAGTTGTGTGTCGGGGGACCCCACGGGGTTCAGTGTGGCTGGACTACAAGATAGGTGGTAAAGTGTGGAGGGCTGGGAGTTAGAGAGAGGCTAGGGGAGAGAGAGAGGCTGGGGGTGAGAGAGAGGCTGGGGGTGAGAGGGAGGCTAGGGGGTGAGAGGGAGGCTAGGGGGT
>CAUYLG010028111.1:0-25386 GCA_963573385.1 Cacajao melanocephalus
GATGGGGAGGAATAACACTGGGAGAAATGCCTGATGTAGGCGGTGGTGGGTCGGGGGGATGGAGTCAGCAAACCACCACAGAATGTATGTACCTATGCAACAATCCTGCAGGATGCAGGATGTGCACATGTACCCCAGAGCCCAAAGTACAATAAAAAACAATAGTAAAAACAACAAAAAGAAATGTAGAATCTCAGCTCTTACTGAAGACATACTAAGAAAAATTTGAACTTTCATAAGATTTCCAGGTAACTTATATAAACTCTAATGTTGGATATGCACTGCCCTATATGATCTGGTCCTGCATATATATTGGTCCCAATATTTAATAACAAGTAATATTTATTGTTATGTAGAAAGTTACTAAGAACTATATTAAGAACTCTACAAAAATCTCAGTCAGTTCTCACAGTGACTGTATGATATTATTATTATTATCTCCCTTTACACATTAAACAAAAGGGTACAGAGAAGACATATAATTTTACTCAAATCCCTCTGTGAATACACCATGGAGCTAAAATTAACACTCAGTCATTTTGACTAGAAAACTCACAGTGCTGCCTCCCTAGAACTCTCTATTATAATTATTCTCCTTAAATACTAGGTTTTAGGCTCTCTGAATAAAGGACCATGTCTTATTTTTTCATTAATTTTATGTTTTTTTTAGACCGAGTCTTGCTCTGTCACCTAGGATAGAATGCAGTGGAGTAATCAAAATTCACCGCAGCTTCCGCTTTCTGGGTTCAAGCCATCCTCTCAGCCTCCCAAATAACTGGGACTGCAGATGAACACCATCATTTCCAGTGACACTGAGTGATTAACTGATCGACTGACTGACTGATTGTAGGACAGTTCTCACTATGTTGCCCAGGCTGGTCTTGAACTCCTGGGCTCAAGTGATTCTCTCATCTTGGTCTCCCAAAGCATTGGAATTACAAGCATGAGCCACTGCACTCAGCCATGTTTTATTTATTTTTTGAGTTTAGAGCCTAGTAGAATACCTGGCACACAAGTGATTCTCAATTTCAATTGACAGAATGAAGCATGCATGAATAAAGGATTATGCATGCATAAGGCTCATTTTGCCTGATGTCAAGTGGAGCTCCTGGCAACTCTGTCACAAGGCCTATCCTTTTTAGTTGAAATGAAGAAGACTTTGTTTAGCTTTGGTAAAAACAGAAATTTGAAACTATTCCACACAGTTATCACTCTTAAGCAAATAACAGATCCAGCAAAGAGCACTGTGTGGAGTACTATGAAAAGTGAGTGGATAGGTTACCCTTAGTGATGAGCGTCCACTAAAACAGTTACAAAGAGTTTGGAGCATAAAAATATTTTAGTGACCAAATCAGAATAATGACAGCTGTAATAACAAACAGACCCAAATCTCAGGATATATACTGCTTTAAACATAATAAATGTTTATTTCTTAGTAATGGAACATTCAAAATAGGTGTACCTAATGGGTGGTTAGTCCTCTCCCAGTGGTGTCTTAGGACCAGTTTTCCTTATCTTTTCCTACTCTGCCATGTTTACCACACAGTTTACAAGTTCTCTATGCTTATTTTGTTTTGTTCTGTTTTTAAGATGGAGTCTCACCATGTTAACCAGGCTGGTCTTGAACTCTTGGCCTCAAGTGATCTTCCTACTTTGGCTTCTCAAAGTGCTGGGATTACAGGCATGAGTCTATGCTTATTTATGAAAATCCAGAAGAAATGGTTAAAACAAAAGTGTAGAGAAAGCAAACTTTCTTTTTAACCCTCTTGGCTTTAATCCTTGTGGCTCTACCTACATGCAAGTTGAGGAAAGTGCTATGAAATTAAATCCCTGGCTGGGCAACCTTTCTAAATCATACCTATGTTTTATGGTAGAGCCAACACAAATATTTTAAAGGACAAGCATTCCCCTTACTGTATATGCTGAGAGAAAAAAAAAAACCCACATAATTTATTTTAGTTTAGATCTTCCCAACTGCAAAGCATGAGATGAGGACTTTGATGTAGAAAGTTTAAGGGAAAGTGATTCCAATCACCAAGGTGAGTGAGTAGAGTGAGACATGAAAGGAAAGAAGTGAAGCTACAGAGCTCGTTACTGTGTTACATAATGAGACAATCTCATTTATGTCTCTGATGAAATGTATAGAATGCATGTTGTCCCTCTAAAGTACAGAAGACAAGAATGCTTAGTCGTTGACTCCCATATCCCATAAACATGGCCCCTTCAGATATTAACTTCCCTATAGTCCCAGGTTATGCTGTATGTTGTGTTAAGCAGTCTTGCCAAGATTTGGAGAACATCCTGAAGCAGAAAAGATCAGAGTGTGTTCAGAGCTGTCTGCTTTTGGAGGCTGGAATAGGTGGGGAAAGGCAATGCAAAATCCTGCATAACAAAATAGAAAGTACATACAAAACACCTTAAAAGGAAAGACTCGTAAACTAAGAATCAGGAGAGAAGGACAAGGAAGAATAAAAAACTTTCATGAAAGTGTCCAAATCTTAAGACAATATCTCTCTAGCATAAAACACATGATGGACAGAAAGGGAAGTAACATTTGTCAAATACTAACTATATTGAATTTTTACATGCCTCACACCATTTAATTCACCCAATAATTGTGAAACATAGGTATTGTTCTCATTCTACAAGGGAGGCATTATGGCTTGGAAAAAATGAGTTAATTGTTAAAGCTTATGTAACTGGCAAGTGCTGGGTTCCTAATTCAATGTCAGTATGGCTCTGTGTCAATGATCCTTCCACTGAAACAGCAGAGGATAAAGAAAGGTGGCTAATGATCTAGACAGTAAGACTAAGAAAATGACCAAGGCCAGTGCCCCTCTTACTGTAATATGCATATTAATCACCTGCAGCATTTTATTAAAATGCAGATCTGATTCAATAGGTCTGAGGTGAAGCTTGAGATTCTGCATTTTTTCATGGACTTCGAGGTGATGCTGATGGTACTGGTTTGTGGACCATACTTTAGTTGCTAATGCCTGAAAATTTCTACTGAAGTCTTGAGAAAAGAGAATTGATAAAATAATATTTTCAATACCCATTCATGACTTTTATAATAAAAAAGAAAATAAAAAACTCTCATTAAACTGGGAACAGAGGGAACTTCCTTAAATTGATACAGAGTATCTACAAAAAATATACAGCTAACATCATACTTAATGGTGAGACACTAGAAGCTTTCCCATAAGATCAGGAGAAAGGCAAGGATGTTTCCTCTCATTACTCCTTTCAACACTGTACTATAAGTCATAGTTAATGAAATAGAAAAGGAAAGAAAATAAAAGGTATACAGATTGAGAAAGAAGAAATAATGTGGTCTTTGTTCACACATGACCTTATTATCTATGTAGAAAATCTAAAAGAATTGACCAGAAAACCTCCTGGAAATAAACAGTTAACACAGGTTGTAGGACACAAGGTTAATACACAAAAGTCAATCACTTTTATGTATACCAGCAATGAACAAGTAGAATTTTAAATAAAAAATATAATCTTATTTACATTCATAGACACAAAAGTAAAATAGGTGTAAATCTAACAAAATACAAGATCTACGTGAAGAAAACTGAACTAAATGAATGGAGAGATAGTCCATGTTCATAGGTATGAAGTCTCAGTATTGTCAAAATGTCAGTTCTTCCCAATATGATTTGTAGAGTCAATGCAATCCCAATCAAAATCCCAGCAGTTATATGGGAGATATTGACCAACTGGTTCTAAAGTTTATATGGAGAGGCAAAAGACCCAGATTAGCCAGCACACCACAGAAGAACAAACCTAGTGGATTGACACTACCCAACTTCAGCAATTATTTTAAAGTTCTAATAATAAAGACAGTGTGATATTGGCTAAAGAATAGACAAATAGACCAATGGAACAAAGTAGAAAACACAGAAATAGACCCATATAAGCACATAAGCACAATCAACTGATCTTTGCCAACAACATAACAAAGAAAGTTTATTTTTTTTTTAACCAAAGGTTCTAGGACAGCTGGACAATTATATTTAAAAAATAAATTTAGACATAGATTTTACACCTTTTACAAAAATTAACTTAAAATGGATCACAGATATAAACATAAAAATGTAAGCCTAAATGATAATATAGGAGAAAATTTAGATAACTTTGGGTATGGAGATGACTTTTAGACATAACACTAAAGGCATGATTCATAAAAAAATCAATAAGCTAAATTTTAGTAAAATTAAAAATTTATGTTGTATGAAATCTACTGTCAAGAGAGTGCAAAAACAAGCCACAGACTGGGAGAAAATATTTTCAGAAGCTATATCTGATAAAGGACTGTTATCCAAAATATCCAAGAACACTTAAACTCAACAATAAGAAAACAAAGAACTTGCTTAAGAAATGGGCAAAAGTCTTATAATTGGGTTTTACATTTAAGTTTTTAATCCATCTTGAGTTAATTTTTGTATAAGGTGTAAGAAAGGAGCCCAGTTTCAGTTTTCTGCATAGAGCTAGCCAGTTTGCCTAGCATAATTTATTAAATAGAAAATCCTTTCTCCATTGCTTGTTTTTGTGAGATTGTCTGAAATCAGATGGTTGTAGATATGTGGGGTTATTTTTGAGACCTCTGTTCTGTTCCATGGGTCTAGAAAAAAACCTAGGCAATACCATTCAGGATGTAGGCATGGGCAAAGATTTCATAATGAAAATGCCAAAAGCAATTGCAACAAAAGCCAAAATTGACAAATAGGATCTAATTAAACGAAAGAGCTTTTGCATAGCAAAAAAAACTATCATCAAAGTGAACAAGCAATCTACAGAAACAAATTTACAATTTAAAAAAACCCATAAAAAAGTGGGCAAAGGTTATGAACAGACACTTCTCAAAAGAAGACATTTATGCAGCCAACAAACACATGAAAAAAGCTCAACATCACTGATCATCAGAGAAATGCAAATCAAAACCACAATGAGATACCATCTCACGCCAGTCAGAATGGTGAAAAGTCAAGGAACAATAGATGCTGAAAAGGCTGTGGATAAGTAGGAATGCGTTTACACTGTTGGTGGGAATGTAAATTAGCTCAACCATTGGGGAAGACAGTGTAGTGATTCCTCAAGGATCTAGAACCAGAAGTACCATTTGACTCAGCATTCTTATTACTGGGCTTATAACCAAAGGAATATAAAATCATTCTACCGTAAAGACGCAGGCTCATGTATGTTTATTGCAGCACCATTTACAATAGCAAAGTCATGAACCCAAATGCCAATTAATGATAGACTGGATAAAGAAAATGTAGTATATATATCCCATGGAATACTGCATAGTAATGCCATCATAAAAAGAAATGAGATCAAGTCTTCTGCAGGGTCATGGATGGAGCTGGAAGCCATCATCCTCAGGAACAGAAAAGCAAACACTGCATGTTCTCACTTATAAGTCGGAGTTGAACAATGGAAACACATGGACACAGGGAAGGGGACAACACACACTGGGGCCGATTGGGGGCTGGAAGGAAAGGGGAGGAACTTAGATGGTGGGTCAATCGGTGCAGCAAAACAGCATGGTACACGTATACGTATGTAACAAACCTGCCCATTCTGCACATGTGTCCTGGAACTTAAAGTAAGAGAGAGAGTGGAAGAGGCAGACAAAGATGAAAAAAACAAACAAATAAAAATGGGCAAAAGATTGGAACAGACACCCACCTCAGAAAATATACAGATGGCAAATAAGCACACCAAAAGATGCTCTACCTCATATGTCATCAGAAAACTGCAAATTAAATCAGCAATGAGGTATCTACTAGAAAGGCTAAATTGAGAACACTGACATCACCAAATGCTGGCGAGGATGTGGAGCGGTGAGAACTCTCGTTTACTACTGGTGGGAATGCAAATGTACAGCCACTTTGGAAGATAGTTTGGCAGTTTCATACAAAACTAAGTATACTCTTACCATATGATCCAGTAATCATGCTCCTTGCTAATTATTATTAAGAAATTATGCAACAATTTCTTAATACTAAGAAATATTTACTCAAAAGAGTTGAAAACAGATGTTCACATAAAAACCTACACATGAACATTTCTAACAGCTTTTTTTTTATGATTGCTAAAACATGAAGGCAACCAAGATGTCTTTCCGTAGATTAAAGGGTAAGTGTGGCCCATAAAGACAATGGAATATGATTCAACACTGAAAGAAAAAGAGTTATCAAGCCATGAAAAGACATGAAGGAAATGAATGCATATTGCTAAGTAAAAGCAGCCAAGAGGAAAAGGCTACATACTGTATGATTCCAACTATGTGACATTTTGGAAAAGGCAAGACTATAAAGATAGTAAAAAGATGAGTGGTTGGCAGTGGTTAGCGGGTGGAAGGAATGAATAGGTGGAACACAAAACATTTTTAGGGCAGTGAAACTACTCTGTATAATGTTATAATGGTGAGCCCCTGTCCTTATATGTTTTCCCAAACCCATAGAATGCACAATAATGAGTTAACCCTAATTAATGTAAACTATGGAATTTGGTAATAAAGATACATCAGTGTAGGTTCATCAGTTGTCACAAATGTGCCACTCTGGTGGGGAATGTTGATGCTATAATGGAAAAGTCTATATATATGTGAAGGCAGGAGTTATACAGAAAATTTCTGTACCTTTTGCTCAATTTTGCTATAAACTTAAAACTACTCGAAAGATAAAATCTGTTTTTAAAAAGCGGGCTAGGGCAAGGTGGCTCATGTTGGCAATCTCAGCACTTTGGGAGGTCAGACAAAAGGAAAGCTTGAGGCCAAGGATTTGAGACCAGCCTGGGCAGCATAGAAAGACCCTGTCTCTTAAATTAATTAATTAATAAAATAAAATAAAATATTAAGAAAATTGGCTGGGTGTGGTGGCACATAACTGTTATAGTCTTGGTTACTTAGCAGGCTGAGGCAGGAAGATTGCTTAAGCCCAGGAGTTCAAGATTACAGTGAGCTATGATCGCACCACCACACTCCAGCCTGGGCAACAGAACAAAATCCTCTCTGTAATAATAATAATAATAATAATTAAAAATAATAATTTTTAAAAGGAGATATTCTTACTTAAATAATGGACTTAAAATAATTTATATTATTTAGAGTATTCTATTTGAAGTTTTATCCATAGAGTGATTCGAATTTTCTAAAAAATCTCTATTTTCTAATTACTATAGTTAATAAAAAATAGAGAAATACTGGCATCATGAGAAATATACAAATCTATGATGCCAGCCAACCACCGATTTACCAAGGTTATTCTATTCTTAACTGAATCAACTCACACCTCTGCTAATTTGGCAGATTGGTAGAGAGAGATGATACCTATAAAAGAGTTATTTGTATATACACCATGTAAGTTTAAATGTATAAAATTTATTGATGCCACAAATAAAAAGTGTACATTAAATTAAGACTTTCTCACTTTTCATTTCGGATGCCACTTACAATTCTGGTATCACCATTTAATGCCCCACTAGGTATTACTGATATTGTAAGAACAAAACATACCCAAAGTCTGGCTTCTGCAGAGGTGTCCCTGATTCCAAAATTTACATTTTTGACCTGGGACAGAAGAAAGCAAAAGCAGGTGAATTTCTATGCTGAGGCTACATGGTGTCAGATGAATATGAGCAACTCTTCTCCGAAGCCCTGGAGAATGCCCACATTTGGGCCAACAGACACATGATAAAAACTTGCAGCAAAGTTGGATTTCATATCCAAGTGTGGTTCCACCCCTTCCAAGTCATCCACAACAGCAAGATGTTGTCCTGTGCAAGAGCTGACAAGCTCTAGATGGGCATGCAAGATGGCTTTGGAAAGCTGCAGGGCACTGTGGCCAGAGTTCACATTAGCCAAGTTATCATGTCCATTTGCACCAAACTGCAGAACAAGGAGCATGTAACTGAAGCCTTATACAGGGCCAAGTTCAAGTTGCCTCACCACCAGATGATTCACATCTCAAAGAAGTGGTGCTTTACCAAGTTCAAGTCAGATGAATTTGAAGGCATGGTGGCTGAGAAGCAGCTCATCTCAGATAGCTGTAGGGTCAAATATAATCGTGATTTTTGCCATTAAAAGCAAATTTCTTTTGCACCAACCTAATACATCCCCAATTGTGGCCTCCTGGACAAGTGGCAGGTCCTGCATTCATGAGATTTTCCACTGTGCCCCCTCCTATTCCTGCCCACCAATAAATCCTACTTCCTATAAATAAGTAAATAAATAAGACTTAAACTTAAGCAAATATGGATCTATTGTTTAGTAGCCTTGTGAAGCTGCGGTTGTGACTTCTTTAAATCTAAAAGTCTCTAGACTTTTAGATAAGGGTGGACTAACACCTATCCCAAAAATGTCCTATGCTAGTGTTTTATGCTAGAGTACCTGGGAAAAAAGAAAAGCCAAAACCCTACTATACATTTAATATTGAGCCAAAAGGTAAATCAACAGCAGAAACAGAATCAAGCAAAGCAACTGGGATAGATAACTGCAAGAATTTCAGAACGAGTAAGTAGACACTTTACTCTCAGGCCTTGGCTGGCAAAGTAAGTATTCCCGTTACTCTTACAGAGTTGGCTTTATACATTGAGTACCATATTAGTAAGAAAAATGCCTATGGGTGTTAAGAATGTTTATAAGTCTGTTAATTTCAGAACTAACACTTCCTGAATTCTTCAAGGTGAAATTCTTCCTGGCATTGATCTGTCCCCACAACTTGCTCTAAAAAAAAAATCAATGGTAATTTCTTGCTGGGCTCCATTTGCAAGAAACTGGAAGCAAGTCAAACAGCTTTGGAGTTTATTTTTGTTAAAGGGTGGGCACAATAGAGGATGTCCTCAACATCTGCAGCATCCATGATGAATTATTTATTCCTGATTATTCTGAGCAGACAGACTTGTTTGCAGCAATTTGTCACACATATTACAAAAGTTAGAACGCAAATGAAAGAGGATTAATCTTATTTTTAGAACCACAATAATTTCTTAGTGTTTAGAAATATTGTCTTTAATGTTAATTTAAAAAAATCTTTTAAGTCAATTTTTGGCTTCTAATAACACATTACTCCTATGTTTATATTTGTTTTATTTATCAACTTTTTAGTAGTTGTATCATAATCTTATTCTTATTGGTATTTTAGAGGATAAATCTTAAATATTATATCTCATTATTAATGAATTAACTATTTTCAATGGGTTGAACATAGCAATAAAATCAAAACTCATTTTTAAATCAGTTGAAATACTTATGAATCACAGTTGAGAAACTTGGTAAAAAGAAAGTTTTTTTTTTTTTTCTTGTTTTTTTTTGAGATGGAGTTCCACTCTTGTTGCCCAGGCTAGAGTGCGATGGCATGATCCCAGCTCACTGCAACCTCCTGGGTTCAAGTGATTGTCTTGCCTTAGTCTCCCAAGTAGCAGGGATTACGGGTGCATGCCACCACACCCAGCTAATTTTTTAGTAGAGACAGGGTTTCTCCATGTTGGTCAGGCTGGTCTTGAACTCCCAACCTTAGGTGATCCACCTGCCTCGGCCTCCCAAAGTGCTAGGATTACGGGCATGAGCCACCGTGCCCAGCTCCATGTTTTTCTTAAGAAAATTAATTTAGTCTCAGTGTGTGCTAAGATTTGTTTTGCAGTTTATTCTAAATAAAATAATATTCAAGAACTATCTTTTCATTTAACTAAAATGTAGGTCATTGCTGACAAATGTGGTACTCAAATAGTCCCTATTTACATTATAGGTAGCTGCTATTGAAGCCATATGTATCATTCGCTAAAAAATTCCACTTCCTATTTTATCTACACCAGACCCTCACCAAACTCTTTAATATCTCCACCATTGCCATCAGCAATCAAGAGTGAGCATCCATGCTTGGTCATGGCTTTGCTACCTTGATAATATTTAAAGATTTTACTGGCAGCCTGCTTCAGTGAACTGATGAATAAGTATTACAGTGTTTCTATGGAAAACATTGTCTCTACACCTACAATAGATAGACCTCAAGGAACTTGTTAATTGAAATGTTGGTGGATATGACAGAAGTTACCATTTCTAAATTGGTTTTCTCTCCATTATATTCCTTTTCAATACTAACTTTTACATGTCCTGTTTACAATTTTTATTATTCATAAAGAATTTGGAAAATTCTGATAGTTAACATGGAGAAATCTTTAAACAATAAAACATACCACTTTGGAGAACCCTTTACTTATTTTGCCATATTTCCTTCTAAAAATGTTCCTGTCTATATTCGTGTCTTACATACATGTGGTTTTTTTTAAGGAGCCTCTGAACCATATTATTTTTAAGCTGAATTTTTTACTCTAACATCTTAAGTGTCTTTCCATTTTATTCAATATTCTACCACAACATAATTTCAATGACTACATGGTATTAAGTCTATGAATGCACCATAGATTCTTCTTTATTTTCAAGTTTGTCCTGTATTAAAAAGTTAGGCTGCTTTTCAATATTTAGCTTTAGCAGCAATTTTGTGATGAACATCATTGTAACTATACTCTGTCCACATTCCTTACTATTTCTTTGGGATAAATTCTCAGAATAGCAATTCTTGGGTCAAAGTATAAAAACCTTTTGGCTGGGCTTGGTGGCTCATGCCTGTAATCCAGCACATAGGGAGGCCAAGGCAGGAGGATCACTTGAGCCCAGGAATTCAGGATCCGCCTGGGCAACATAAGAGAGACTCCATCTCTAGGAAAAAATTTTAAAAATTAGCCAAGTGTGGTGTTAAACACCTGTGGTCCCAGCTACTTGGGAGACTGAGGTGGGAGGATCACGTGACCCCAGGAGATAGAGGCTGTAGTGAGCCATGACTGTGCCACGACACTGCAGCCTGGACGATAGCGTGAGACCCTGCTGTAAATAAACAAACAAACAAACAACAAATAAGATTTTTAATATGTACTGACAAATTGTTTTTCAGAAATACATTAGATTTGTGCAAACATAATTGCGGTTACTTTTAATGGCAGAAACTGCAATTACTTTTGCACCAGCTGAACAGTATCAATTTATACTTCCATCAAGTATGTTTAAGGGTCCTTTTTACTTGATCCCTCATCAAAACCTACGATCCACTATATTCTTCAGAGTATATACTAGAAAATCAAGGGGAAAACATGCAATCAGAGATGGGGGAATAGTGAGAGTAGAAACAGGAAGAAAAGGAGACCATGACCTCCAAATGCTGGATAAATCACAACTCTGAGATCACTGCTGAATGAAGCAAGGGTTTGTTTGGAAGACTTTGACTTCCAATGTAATTTTATTAGATGAGGCCCTAAAAGTCTCCTTCAGGACCTCCCATGAAATTTCCCATCATTGGTTTTCTCAGGAACTTTCTGTTATACAAGTTTAGAATGTCAGGGCTAATTTATTCTCTCAAGAACTTAACTATAAAAGCATTTTAAAACCATGCAAATCTATGCAAACATAGAAAACATAGATAAAAAATGCCTATGGGTGTTAGGAATGTTCATAAGTCTATTAATTTCAGAACACTTTCTAAACTCTTCAGAAAGTTAGAAATTATAATCATTCATAATAATCTCCCAGTGAGCTCATAATCCCAAAATATTGTTAGAAATCTTAATTATTCATAATGTGCCTCCCATTTAGTGTCTTGGGGTTACATCTTCTCTTACCTGACCACAGCAGAAAAGAGCACACACTTAGCCTATTATTAGTAGATTGTAAAATAATTTATAGAATAGAGATTAGATGATCTATACAAACACAGTCACTCATTGCTCAATTTACTGGGCACAGGTTCAAAGCATTCTTCAATGTCTTTCATTCTCACTGTTTCTCTCTTCCGTATCCAGCTGGCTGCTTCTCAAGACTCGTATTCACCAAGGTCGTTAATATTTTGTGCTAGAATTAAAGTGTGTGTGTGCATGCACATGTGTATGCATGTGTGTATGTGGAAGAAGAGACAGAGTGCACAAGCACGTGGCAGATATTTGAGTTCATTGTGCATCAAATAGAAACTGCTCTCCCAATGCCTGTAAAGGCAAAACAGCTTCTATAATCTGCTTAGGGAATCCTTTCACTAAGTATTTTGTCTCTCGGATACACTGCATTTCTTCTCAATCTGAAGCCACTTTTCAAGTTTTAATGATCACATCCAATGTTAGCAAATACATGTTTCAATTCTAAAATGTTTATATGTCAATCTTAAACCTTTTCATTCTGGCCTCCAACATTAAGAATTACGAACTCATATCCATAAGATCATTCTGCTTAATTTTCCTTAGGGGAAAACCTTCTGTCATTTAAATCGTTTAAATACATCTTCAGCCTCCTTCCATTTGAGGATGACTTGGAAATGCTTTATTTAGACAGAATGTCAAATTATAAAAATTGATTATCCTTATTTATAAATATGTAAAGTTGCATATTACACTTCTGCTTCATAATATGCTTGTTGAAATGGCTCTTCTATGAATTTTACAGCTCAAGTTCATTGGATTGCCTATTTTTTTATCTAAATAAAATTATATGCCATTTCTATAGGATGAATGACTCAGAAGACACATTAAACAAATTCTGGCAATTAATGAGTGTCTACATTAAAATTTGTTTTAACCTTTGAAATCTATATTCTAATAACTAACTTATCAGTGTTGATGTGGAAATACATTTAACATTATAAAGTTCCATTTTCTCATCCTCACAGACTTTTATTTCCTTATTTCTTGTAAATAGTTGCTAATTTGTAGCTTTTAGAATCTTTGAAACAAAAGCAGCTTGGTTAATGAAGATGTTTCTTTCAGGAGGTCCAAAATTCTTATATGATTTTATTTGTATATCAACCTAATTCATTCTGCCTTTTGCAATTATTATTTGAACTATTATCTTATTTATTATTATTAATTATTGAGACGAAGTCTCTCTCTGTTGCCCAGACAGGAGTGCAGTGGCGTGATCTTGGCTCACTGAAACCTCCACCTCCTGGGTTCAAGTGATTCTCATGTCTCAGCCTCCCAAATAGCTAGGATTACAAGCGTGTGCCACCCTGCCCTACTAAGTTTTACATTGTTAGTAGAGACGAGGTTTCACCAGGTTGGCCAGGCTGGCTTTGAACTCCTGACCTCAGTGATCCACCTACCTTAGCCTCCCAAAGTGCTGGGATTGCAGGTGTGAGCCACCGCACCTGGCCTAATCTATTATTTTAAATATTCCGATACAGCTGTCTCCCTTGACCATAGTTTCACTTTCCATGGTTTCAGTCACTCACTGTCCACAAGAAAATCAAATGGCAAATTACAGAAATAAACAAGTCCTAAGTTTTAAATTGTCTTACTCTGAGTAGCATGATGAAGTTTTGGCCATCCTGCTCCCTCCTCCTCTGGACATGAATTATCTGTTTGTTGAGCAGATCCACACTATAGACTTTCCCTTTCTGTTAGTAACTTAGTCTTTCTCTCAGTCATTAGAACAACTATAATGATATTTCAGTGCTTGTGTTCAAGTAACCCTTATTTTACTTAATAATGGCCCCAAAGCACAAGAGTAGTGATGCTGACATATTTTTGTGATCTATTTTACTATGATTGTTGCTAATCTCTTACTGTGCCTAATTTAGAAATTAAACATTATCACAGGTATGTAAGAGTAGGAAAAAACACATAGTATGTATACAGTAGAGTACTCTCAGGTTGCAGGTATCCACTGGGGCTCTTGGAATATATTCTGTGCGGATAAAGGGTAAATATTGTATTTCAGTTTGACAAAGAGAAGTCATGTTTTAAAATAAATGTTATCACTGTATATTTAGTCTGTATCAGAGCTATTAAGATCCATTGGTTTTCTGGGACAGAAAGTATCATAACAGCCCCTAGGGAGATTCAAGTCCTATTCTGCATGTTAGGTTATTCGGCAAAGAAAAATTAAGGTTGTAGATAGACTGGGGTTGCTAATCAGTTGATATTAAAGTAGCAAAATGATCCTAGTTTATCTAGGTGGGCTCACTATAATCACAGGAGTCCTTAAAAGTGGAAGCGGGAAGCAGAGGAGGAAGAATCAGAGATGGCAGCGTGAAGACTCTTCAAGTTGTTGCTAGAGGAAGGGGGACATACACCAAAGAAGTGGGTGACTTCTAGAAGCTAGAGAAGACAGGGAGATGGACTTTCCTCTCAAGCCTCCAGAAAAATACATGGCTTTACTGACCCCTTGATCATAGCCCAGTGAGATCCGTGTCACATTTCTGATCTACAGGATCATAAGATAATAAAATTGTGCTGTTTTAAGCCATTAAATACTTGGTCATTTATTGCATCAGCAAAAGAAAACCAATACAGTTGGTAATTTGGCTAAGTAAATGTTTAAATTTCTACATTATAATTTAAATAGGTTTAAATATACTCTATGTTTCCCCAACTCTGATTTTTGATTCTATACTTTTTCTCCATTTATATAGTTTTACTTTAAGTTCTAGTGAGCATTTGTTTATTTTGGAAAAGGCTGCAAACTGTCGTCCTGTTTCTGTTTATCCCTGTATCCAGTGATAGAAAAATCTTCCAAGTTGCAGTTTTCATTTCTTCACCCTATTTCTCAGAACTTGGGAATGATTTCTAAACTTCTTTCTCAATGCAATTATGATTCTTGATTATGGGTTTTTATATCTCTACCAACAAATCCCACCTTCTTGGTCAAGTACATGTGCCTTCTCCTCAGGGCTCCAACAATACTTTGTCTATACTTGCATTCCCACCTTTTATTGCACTTTGCTTTGCTTATATATATTCATCTGCTCTCATTGGATTATCAGCTCTTTGGGAGACTGGTATCATGTATGGCACATGGAAGATGATCAATGAATAGTGAATACATGAATAATTTCTACAAGGATACTTTCTAGCATCACAGATATATAAGCTGTGCTTTTTATTGCTTCTAATTTCCTGTATATTCCACTGACCCTGCACTACACAGGAGGTGACTTCTCATTTGCTTGCTTTTAGGCAAATGAATTCTTTTAATACTGGTCTCTCTTTACTCCAGAAAACATCCATTGCAAATCTCCACGTGCACTGACGCTGTCAGGTGTTACTTTAATAATTATATTTCAGTGAATTTTGGTTCTGTGTATTTTGGCAGTGGAAAGTGCTAACTGCATTTTTATATGACTCTGAGATTCTTTGTTTTTTCTGTCTACTTACTATCCCACTCGTTTTGTTCAGCCTAGGGACTGTGGTGAAAGGAAAGGAATTGTCTCCTCCAGATTATTGACTTGACAAACTGGCATATCCAGGAAGGATACCAGGCTGTAGGATTTTGAAACGGTGTTATATTAGAAGTAAAGATACTATGTTTATTTGGCTTGAAGTTAAGACAAAGAAGAAATCTATTTCTCTATTCATCCAGAGATTGAAAGACTACCATATAAAAGAAGGAATATATTTATTTTCTATTCATTGTAGTTTCAGACATTAGAACTTGGATCAATAGGAAGAAACTATAAGGAGAATCTAGCTTACACTATGAACAATTAAATATGTCAGTTCCTTTTATTTTTTTAATTTAATTTAGGATCTTGCTGGAGTGCAGTGGGACAATCATAGCTCACTGTAACCTCAAACTCCTAGGCTCAAGCAATTCTTCTGCTTCAGTCTCCCAAGCAGCTGGGATTACAGGCATGCACTACCACATTCCACTGATTTTATTTTCTATTTTTGTAGAGATGGAATCTTGCTATGTTACCCAGGCTGCTCTCGAACTCATGGCCTTAAGCAATCCTCTCCCACCTTGGCCTCCTAAAGGGTTGGGATTACAGGTGTGAGCCACCATGCCTGGCCTATGTCAGTCTTATGTGACTATGTAGGCACTGGTATCTGGTATATTTTCTAACAAAGGTTATGCTATCATCTAAATAAAGAAGATATGTCTTTGGGGTGAGGACAGAATACCTCTTAACTCCATCTTATAAATAAAGTATGATTTTATTTTTTATTCACACTCACTACAAGATAGATGTTTAGAAAATAACTCTTGAGTTGAACTGTTTACTTTTAATCCTGGCTCCCAAACTTAATAGTTGTTTGAACATACAAACTTTTAAACTATTCTGTGACTCATTTTTCTTCTCTGAAATCTGGGGAGTTTACTTCCAGTGCTGTTGCTAGGAGTAATGAGATTAGCTAAGCATGTAAAATACTTAAGAAGAGTGCTTCACAATTAGATATCAATAAATGTCAGCTAACATTATTCTAAACACTACTGCATTAGTTAGGAATGAAGTTCCTTTCCCAATAACTAAAAAATTTAATTAATTTTATAATTATAAATGTAAAAGAGATTTTTATAAAAATGAATAATACAGTAATATGTTCTCCTCAAATCCCAACAGTAATATAAATTACTATTCTCAGTCTAATATAGATCATACCTATGTGCATAACATATATATACTGTACTGCACCATGTTTCCTTGCCTTAATTATTTTATACATATCTCCATTTGTGTATATAAGGAATACCTGTGCCTTATTTTTTCACAGCTAAAGACTAGTTTATATTAAGGATGTACTGCACATTTTAAATTCTTCATAGATTAATATTTAAATTTTTTAACTATTGCTATCAGTGTTATGATGAATAGTCCTGGATATCTTGAACATATTCTATTAGTATCACTTAAAGAAATTCCTAGATGTTTATAGAGGCACTGTTTACAATAGCAAAGACTTGAAAGCAACCCAATACCCATCAGTGACAGACTGGATAAAGAAAATGTGGCACATATACACGATGGAATACTATGCAGCCATAAAAAACGATGAGGTCATGTACTTTGCAGGGACATGGATGAATCTGGAAACCATCATTCTCAGCAAACTGACATAAGAACAGAAAACTAAACACCACATGTTCTCACTCATAAGTGGGTGCTGAGCAATGAGAACACACAGACACAGGGAGGGGAACATCACACACTGGGGCCTGTCATGGGGTGAGGTCTAGGGGAGGGATAGTAGGGGGTGGGGGGATTGGGAAGGGATAACATTAGGAGAAATACGTAATGTAGATGATGGGGGTATGGATGCAGCAAAGCACCATGGCATGTATATACCTATATAACAAACCTGCATGTTCTGCACATGTACCTCAGAACTTAAAGTATAATTTAAAAAAAAGAAATGTATAGATCTATATTAGTCACATTTACATTTGCTACACTTATCAAAATAGTCCTGTAATTTTTAGCCAATTTGTACTCCCAACCCAACTGTATGAGTGCCTGTTTTCCATCACCTTTAATAATAGTAGGCATGAAAAAGATTTTCAATTTTATCCTTTTCAAAGTCCCAAAGTTAAATCCTTTGTCTGTTTTGCTTTTGGGCTATTTGTCATTCTTTTAATAATTTGCAGAGACCCTTCATATTCTAAGGAGATTCACATTTTGTTACACTTAAAAAATACATTATTTCACTTCTTCATTGATTTTTCAACTTTATGTCTCCTGAAAAATATAGTTTTAAAATATGAACCAAATACAGCATTTAAAAAAATATACACCTTGAAGTCAGAACAAAAAGGCTATTTCTAACCTACAATTATAAACATATTCTTGAACATTTACAGTTCCAGTACATGACATTTACAATTCTACTTTTTCTCTAAATTTTCAATTGATCTGAAATTAATCTTTTCTCTATTTACAAAAGATACCTTTTTTTCCCTCTGTGGATGTCAAATACCCTCAAACCATTTATTTAGTAATCCATTTTTATTCCATTTTTAGTAATGTCAGATATATCTAATATTAAATTCTCACATCTATCTTGAACCTATTTCTGGACTTTACATTTTGTTTGCTAATGTGTTTCTATGTCAATATACCACAGTGACTTATTTGCTAGCACCTTATAATATTTATTGATATCTTTTTCACAATTAACTTGGTTACTCAACAAATGTCTTCACCTAAATAATCACTTCATCAAATCCCTTCCCCCAAAAGAAGAAAGAGAAAAATTATAAAATATAGAAAAAGAAAGATGAAAGAGGAACTCATATCTACTGCCATTTTTGGAGAAATTCATTTAGTTTACCTTTGGAAACAATGTCCATATTAAGGTGTTGAAGGTTCTCATCATGAAATATTAATTCCCTCCTTTTATGACTCTGCGATCTCTTTCTCTTTTTTTTCTGTATTCGTATTCTAGTAAAATTATAGCTTGATTGGACAAAAATTGATGGCTTACTCAATGCTTACCTTAGTATTTGTATATTTTTTCTCTTTAAAACCAACGTCTTTGGGCTGGGCACGGTGGCTCAAGCCTATAATCCCAGCACTTTGGGAGGCCGAGGCGGGCAGATCATGAGGTCAAGAGATTGAGACCATCCTGGCCAACATGGTGAAACCCCGTGTCTACTAAAAATACAAAAATTAGCTGGGCGTGGTGGCGTGCGCCTGTAGTCCCAGCTACTCGGGAGGCTGAGGCAGGAGAATTGTTTGAACCTGGGAGGCGGAGGTTGCAGTGAGCTGAGATTGTGCCACTGCACTCCAGCCTGGCACCTGGTGACAGAGTGAGACTCTGTCTCAAAAAAAAAAAAAAACAAAAACAAAAAAACAAAAGTAATGTCTTTGAACACTATGCTTTTCCAGAGAAATTGATTTTTAAAAATATCAGCCCAGCTCATTTCTTATCTTTATTCCTAGGCATTTGATTGTTGTTATAATTGTTATTCTTTTTCTTTTTTACATTATTTCCTTTTGTAATTAGTTTTTTCCATTATATATCTATTTTTAAAATTAATTTTCTAAGTTGTTGGTACTGCTTGTTTCATTGTTATTGTTTGGTATTGTATTATTTCTTCAATTTGACCATTTTTTAATTTAACTTTCACTTTCAAATGGAATGCTGCTGCTGACACCTAACTTTGTAGATCAGATAGTAGTCCCATTTAGTCACGTGACCACTTGACATCTCGTGGTCAGGCATTTGGCTTCTATCAGGAATCAATGTCAAGCTAGGAACTCTTTCTGAAAACTGGATAGTCATCTGCAAAAGAGGTTATGGCTTTTTTTTTTTTTCATTACCCTGTGTGTTGCCCTAGAATTCTCCTACTGGGGCTTGCCATACTTGAGCTGTATTTAGTGCAGGCCACCACTGAATGCAGACTTTAGTCAACCAAAAAGCATACGGAGCCACTCTCAGCCACTTGGGATAGTACAACAAATCCATCATCGTTCTGCATGTGCTCTCATATTAACAAACTTAATTGAAACCTATGTTTGTTTTCCGTAAGTCTGGAACTCGTCAAATCAATTCTCAAATTTCTCAAGTTTCTACTGACACAATTTAGAAAAATCTTTTAATTATTTTGGGTCAAACCTTGTATTTGGCCTTCAGGGTCAAGTAGGAGGAAGAGGAGCATGCTGGAGGCAATGAGAGGAAAGACATGGATATGAGGAAAGTTCATGTCTCCTGAAGGAAACATATTAGTTGATGTCACTGAAGAGTCTTCATGCAGGTAGGACTAGCAGACCAAGACAAGAAGAAAAAAAAAAAAAAAACTCTTGCTAGCAAGGAGGACTCAATGGGACATTTTGGTTCACAGTGCTCAGACTTATTTAAATTTATTAGAATACTCAAATTCACTTTCTTAGTATTTCTGTCCTTTGTAATCAATATCCAAAAATTCACATAAAAGATCTAGTGAAGCTATGAATTCAATTTACATCATGTTTCATTAATCCATTGTATCTGACTCTGTGTCATTTTCAGAAATATTAGCTGTGAGATTCCTTTAGACCATTGATAGAAAATCCCTAGTCCTCTGATTATGCATAAAGAATTTATTTTTCTTTTCTGTTTTCTAAATATACTTGATTTTTTAGAGAAGTTTTAAGTTCACAACAAAATTGAGCAGAAAATAAAGAGAGTTCCCATATGCTCCCCTATCCTCACAGGTGTATAGGTTTCCCACTACAGACATCCTAAACCAGAGTGTTACATTTGTTAAAACTGATGAACCTACACTGGCACATCATTATCACTCAAAGGTCTAGTCTACACTACAGTTCACTCTTAGGGACGTACATTCTGTGGGTTTGGAAAAATATATGTGAACATGTATCCACCATGTCAGTATCATACAGAATAGTTTCACTGTTCTAAAATATCTCCATTCTCTGCTATTCATCCCTCCCTCCTCCCTAACCCCTGGCAATTGGTTATCTTACCATCTTAATAGTTTTGCATTCTCCAAAATGACACAGCTGGAATCATACAGTATGTATTCAGATTGGCTTCTTCACTTAGTAATAGGAATTTAAGTTTCCTCCATGTTCTTTCACAATATAACTCATTTTTTAATTTTTAGCATGGAATATTCTTCCATTGTCTGGAATACCACTGTTTATTTATTCACTCATCTACAGAAGGAAATATTGGTTGCTTCCAAGTTTTGGCAATTATGAAAAAAGCTGCTATTCACATGTATGCACAGTTTCTTGTGTGGAGGTATGTTTTCAACTCCTTTGGGTAAATACTAAGAAACGTGATTTCTGGATCATATGGTAAGAATATGTTTAGCTTTATAAGAAACTGCCAATGTGTCTTCCAAAGTAGTTGTACCATTTGCATTCCCACTAGTAACAAATGAGAGTTCCTGTTACTCCACCTCACAAGCATTTGGTGGTGTCAGTGTTCTAGATTTTGGCTATTCTAATAGGTGCAGAGTGGTATATCATGCTGATTAACTTGCAGTTTTCTGAAGACATATGCTATAGAGCATCTTTTGATGTGCTTATTTTCAATCTACATATTTTCTTTGGTGAGATGAGTGTCTGTTCAGATCTTTTGCCCATTTTTTTAGCAGGTTGTTTCCTTACTGTTTAATGTTCTTGTAGTGTAAATGTTATCGGATATTTTGGATAACAGTCTTTTATCAGATACATATTTTATAAACATTTTCTCCCAGTCTGTGGCTTTTCTTCTCATCCTCCTTAAATAATTTATTTTATGGTTTTTTTTTTTTTTTGAAATTTTACCAGTGTTGTGAGAACTAATCTACCCACTCCATGGTACCTGTGATTACCATTTACACTATGTCCTATTTTTTCCCACACTTAACCTGCCTTCTTTGGGAATGTTCTTACAGGCAATCACTAACAATAATTTAAGTAACTTTTTTGCCTTTGTGTGCTATGGACCAATATTTCATTTTCCAACTGTAAGCAGATTGTCATTGTCTTCAACTCCCATCAGGTTAGATACCAGTTACAGATGTCCTTCCCTACAGGTCTACTGCACGAAGACATTCATGGTGTCTAACATGGTACTAGTCAAGTTCCAACTCAAGAAACACAAATTACACTAATTTATTTTTAAGTATAAAGGAATTCAGTGCACAGAAACAGGTGATATCATTTGAAGAGAGAGATGTAGCAATCAGGAGGCTACCACTGTAATTATTGAACTCAAGGGTATGCCATTGTTGCAACAATGCAGGTATCAAAGAAAAAAATATTATGAATATCCATATCACTACAACATGGTTTGTCTGTAGAAGCAGCAGCAAAAATAGAGCTTCAGTTTTATTTTGCTTTCAAAATCTCATATGAATACATGTAACTGGAAGAAACTAGCTGTTATCAAAAACCATGGCTTCAGAGTATGGGAAATGCATTTTAGTGTTCTAGATTTCATAACACAGAAAAACACACAAAAGAGAATAAATGCTAACCATATCAGTCTTAGTCATACTGTATAATTAGTTATCACCCACATGCTGTATTAAAATCTATAATTTTGTACCAGGACACTACTTGACCCATAGTAATAGCTACATAAGGGTTAGCTATGATGATGATGATATTGAACATCCCTTTCTAGACCAAAATTGATATGAATTCTTATTAACACATATGAGTGCCTTCAACATGTCCTTATGTCCTTGTAAATTCCTAAAGGACTATGGAGGTCCAGAAGAGACTGTCAACAGGTTAACAGATGGTTCATGGCCAAGACCCAGACAAGGAGACAAGGCAGGCAGTAAGGAGGTAGATGGGCTCCCCACTCCTCACCTGCTCGGGCTCCAGAGAAGTCCTCAGTTCCTTTACGGCTTGTGTTGTTGTGATAAAGTTCAGCTGAGCATTCTCACAGGGAGTTGTAAAAGAGAAGGAATGAATGTGTGCCCTTAGATTTTTATATTCACCTTCCATCTCCAGAGAAAAACAGAGCTTGAATTCAGTCAGTGCGAGTGGGGGCAGTGGAACATGGGAGATGGGAACGAAGAGTACTCTGCCTGTTTTGTTGATGCTATCTTAATTTTCCTGCCAAGTCCGTGTTTTTGTTTTAAATTGTAATAGTAGAGATTAGGATTGAGCCAGTATGCTTCAACATAGACTATTGTAAGGAATTTGTATGAAACCTTATTTTCATAATCTAGACCAGAATTAACAGCAATTAGGTAGAAATGAATTGCTTTAAGATTCAGATTACAGAATGTAAACCATGATCCTCACATCTTTATTTTTCAATTCCATCTTAAAAATATTATGCTTCTGCAACACATTCAAAGGCTCTTCTACTTCCTTATAATTTCATTTCAGTTATTCTAATAGAGATATTTCAAGAGTCAAAAAAGTGGATGCTAAATAAGTAGCTAACATTGATTGCTAAAAAATGAGAAATGAGAACATTCCCCTAAAACTACAATATATCCTGGTTCTCTGTGAAATTGTTAGCATTTTTTGTTGTTGTTGTTCATATTATCACTCTTGCATCAGGCCTACTGAAAGTTAATATGGCAAAAAGAATAGAATAGGAAAATCTATGTATTATCTATTGATATTCATTAGAGAATGTTCTCCCCAATAAATTCTGCTCCATTAAACACTATATCCAAATTAACAACCAAAACATATTTATGTTTGAGCAGCTCACTGAGAAGGAAACTCCATCCTGAGGATTCTCATCAGCTTTTCCGCTTTAACCTGCTCTCCCAGGAGACCCTGCACTCTGATTGGTAATCTTCCTATGGAGAAAAAAGGGAATGAGATTTCCTTAGAGACACTCCTGCCTGTTAGGTAAGAAAGGGTGAAGATTACTAATCAGAATGGCAGGAGATACAGAGTTTGAAAAATTTGATTCATCTTCAGATTTCTTTATAAGTTGCTACAAAAAATGAAGAAAAACTAGATTTTAACCTCTTGGACAAAGTATACTACTCACCCACTCCATAACTATTAAATCAAGACAGAAGAAGTTTCTAAAAATTTATTTCAGACCCTTTCCATATAAATGCCTGTTAGTGAGCTGACCCTTCAATATATTTTTCTTGGAAGCATTAATCACTCATTTTCAGGAACTTTTTTTCTTTCTCCAGGGAACTTAAATAGAGCATGTAAGTCTAGAAGTTTAATGTAAACACAACTTTTAAATTTTCTTCTCCAGATTATTATTGACTGAAATAGCAAAAGAAATAACGTTCAGAAATTATATGGTACCTTATCACTGGACTTAGATATGGTCATAAGAATGATACCTGTCACGCAGAGTCTGCCAGTGTTGGAAGTTCAGGACTAAAGACACTTTTTCAATTATTTATGGAGGAGAAAAAAAATTTGTAAAAATATTGCTCTATTAAAACTTGTGGCCTTTCTGCAAAATGGCAGGTAGACTTCTCCCATTCAAGGCTTTTTTTTCCTTTTCATTATCATGCATTTACTTCTCAATATAGAATCACTTGATGCTATTCAATACATGAAATTTTACCTGAGAGCAGGATCTCAGCTTATAGTGCAGGGGGTAGGGGGTGCAATATGGCCCCAAAGGGTATTCCCAACTTGAGGCTATTCAATATATGAAATTTTACCTGGGAGCAGGATTTCAGCTTACAGGGCAGGGGGTGCAATATGGTCCCAAAGGGTATTCCCAATAGGAAACAACAGAAATGCTCTCCTTATAGCCAGGATACTTCTCTAGTAAAGTGGGTAATAGAAAATATAAGCAAGTGACATCTGTTCCAGGGATTCCTACACAGTTTTAGATCAATCTTTTTGAAAAGAGTTTATTGAATGTAAATGTAGCTTAAAAATCTAACAAAAATGATTCACTTTACCAAGCACCACATTAGGCACTAAGCAAACATAAGGAAGTATCGATGCATTAAGGTAATGATGTAATATGCTTTGGGATCCAACAGACTTGGATTTAATTCTTGCTTAATCACTTCCTTGTTGTTTGTCTTAATCTCTTCTCAAGCTGGCTTGGGAAAAAGAAATTTCCTGAGAAGTCTATGTTTCTAGACTCTGCTTCTCTTCTCCTTCTAGGTTTTATTCAGTTAGACAGGCTTGTGCCACATGGCTGAAAACATTGCTACTAAAAGTGACTTTGCCTCGTTACCTCTGGCCCCAATTTTGAATCCTGTAAAAAGGTTTATAACTGTCTGATTTAAATACTAACCTTACAGATAACAGTCTGTTTCTGGGAGTGAACGGTCAGATGGTCTGAAATGGTATTAATAAGAATGTGGAATTTTCAATTTGTACCATATGGTTGCAATGATTTCCATATTAGAGAATGGTCTGGTGGATTCGTGCCTAAATCCATTTCAGTAGGCCTCCTTTAGAGAAATTCAGACCTAAGTGGCTTAGGCAAAAGGTATTTATTCAGCATTACAGAACAGTCCAGCTTTAGATTCAGCTGTACAAAGGTGTTAACATGATATCATCAGTTCGCAGTATTTTCTCTCGCTCTTTCTCTCCATTTTTGGCTTCACTTCATTTTCAGCTTTTCTCTTAAACAAAAATTTTCATTTTGGTGCCAAAATGGCTGCAGAAGCTCCATCTTTTTAGGTTTAAATCCACTGGAAATGGCAAGCCTCTTTCCTAGTAGCTCCCATGAAAATATAAAGGTTCATTCCAGTTAGATTGCCTTAAGTCACATTTCGTCATGTGAAACTGATAGTGTGACTACAATAATGTTGGATGGTTTCGATTGGCTTTGGCTTGAGTCAGGTGCTCAAGCAGGTAGCAGAGGTGTGGAGCTCCACAAAGAATATATTGAAAATTTTCTGAATAATTGATGCTCACCTAAAAACTGGGGTTGTTGGCATAAAATTATGGAATAGAGGCTGAAAAAGCAAACACAAAAGTCTATAAATAATGCCTTATGGAGAAGAAGTAATAAGCAGAAGGTGGAGTAATACTGTTAACAGGACGCTGTAAGGCCGATAGCCTCGCCAGAAGCCGGATGGACAATACTCACCCCCTCCGCTCCTGATAACACTTATCAGGAGGCCGGACATCCTACCGGCGCCTGCCTTCTCCATGTAAGCTCCCCACACCCACTCCTGCATTCCACCCCTGCATTCCACTCCTGCATTCC